>NIUQ01002226.1:0-23710 GCA_002796945.1 Plectus sambesii
CTTACGAGCAAGACATTGGCGAGCAGGGCAACCACGAGCATGACATGTGCTGCGGTGGTCATCGTCACAGACCTCGCGAAAGCTCGCGCAGGTTGTTGCCGTTTTTCGCAGCCCGTCTGATAGCGCTGCTGCTGCTGCAGTGGGTGTAGGAAAATTCGCGACGCCTTTGGCCAAATTTCTTTTCCCAACGAAGATTCGATCAGTACTAGCTTCATTGCGCTCATCAGATGTCTATTTCATTCAATAACCGATCTCCATCCCTGCTCAAACGATCTTCACACCGTCTTCATCAAAGTGGGCGGCCGATCCAAGGCGAGGATGGTACGCGCTCCGCCTCGACTGGGGCCGTCAATCGCCCACTTGATAAAATGTTAGATTTCAGAGGGATTGACGTCATAGTCCAGACGGGAGCAATTCAGCTTGTTATTTGCGCATGTTGCGAATTTTATCGCGCGTATCGCCGCAAATTAGCATGGTTCATTATTGCTAAACAAATACTAAGCTAACGTGCGACAGAACAAATGCCGTTCGAGCTGAAATCAATCGATAGGCAGCCGTCGATATCACTTTGTGCGTGCAAAGACGCAGCACATCGAAAAGAGAGAATGTACATTTGTAACGCAAAACATAATCGATCATTGTTCATTTGACGTCGTGTTGTTGACGACGACTGGCGGCAGACTAGGAGAACTGCGGAGGAGGGCGGGATGATTTAATCGCCTCCTCATAAGGCGGCGGTAGGCCATAATCTGTGGCAGAGTTCCAGTAGGCCGGCGACAGCTGCGTGGGCTGCGTTGGATAGGGGGGCGCGGGCGGCTGAGTCGGCGGATGGATGATCGACACGGTGGTGATAGTGGTCGGAGGAGCGGCCGAAGGCGCTCTTCGCGCTCTGCTCATAATCGAGCTGCGCATTGTCCATTCGTGGAGTCGTCGGCGGCCGTCGACATGTCTGGCGCAGTGGATGAGACAGATGAGGCAGACGACGGCGATGAAGACGAAGAAGAAGAGAAAGGCAATGTCGCTCATCATGTGAGCGACTAGGTTCAGGCCGTACGCTCGGGCCCGCTGGTGTGCGCGGGCAGGCCGGGCGGCTGGTCGGACGGATGGAGCGGCGGTGAACAGAGCTGCGGGCGCGGCGCAACTATTCAGTCGGCGCGAGCGAACGTTTGTTTGATTTGCCGACGGACCGGTTCCATACAGCTATCCGACAAGCTTCCATTGTTTATTATTTCTCGCTTCGTTCGCTCTGTGTCGTTGGCTAGTGCCAGCTCGTTTTTGCGCGAAAGTCCGATTAGAGTGTTTTGAACTCTGTCTAGTATGCTATCGCGTTCAGTTGAGCAAGCTATGAGAGACGAAGAACGCTTCTAAGACAAAATGTCAATTTGTCGTCAACTCGAATTTTTGCATTATCATCATTTTTGCATTTTGGTTGCGTAAATTTGTACAAGCCTTCACTTTCCCTCTGAGCACGTGAAATTAAGTTTATCTGTGAATTAAGCTTGTGAATATGTATTTTTTGTATACATAGGATTTCCGCGTTTACAAATGATTCATTATTCAGAGCATCATGTGGTGTGCCGACCTGACGTCGGCTGGATGTTCCAGCAGTGGGACGGAAACAGCAACGGCGAGCTGTCGACGGNACAAATCATTCATTATTCAGAGCATCATGTGGTGTGCCGACCTGACGTCGGCTGGATGTTCCAGCAGTGGGACGGAAACAGCAACGGCGAGCTGTCGACAGAGGAGCTGCGGCCGCTCGACGAGGACAAAAACGAGAAATGCCTGGGACCTTTCCTCGACCGCTGCGACGACGACGCCGACGATGCGGTGACACTTGACGAGTGGTGCGACTGCTTCGCCTGGGTGCACGACGTGCGCCACGAGCCGCCCTGCCACGCCGCCAAGCACAAGCAGGACCCCCACCTGCTTGGTTAGTCTTTATATTCGTCTCATTTATTTATAATTTTTTGATGCGTGGATGTAGTTTTTTATCAGATTTATTTTACTAAAGCGACAATATTTTGCCTCTTACATTCGCCAATCTCATACCTTCTGGGTTTTAGCCGCTTTGGGGAACGGGCTTTTTTGACAACAAGTGATAATTGATACTTTTGCTTACAATGAAAGACCTTATTTGTTGATTATGAAATTTTCTATTGATTTCTTCCAAAGGCAGACCAAAGATGTATGAAATGCATCCCCAATATGTAAATAGAGATTTAATTACGCAAAGTAATCTTTGCTCTGTGGTCCTAATAGAGTTCTTAAAAAATTAGCAACCTTTGAAAATACCAGCCATCCATACCTTTGTCCTCATCTAATCCGACGATTAAAGTAGTCGTAGCACCAGTTGATGTCTGCTTATATTTGCTGTCTAGTCTATATTTACCTACCAAAGCAGCGCTCCGACCATCAGCACCCATACAATTATTTTCAGGAGTGTTCCATCCTCGCTGTGACGTCGACGGCTACTACAAAACTGAGCAGTGCCACGAACACGACTGCTGGTGTGTGGACAAATACGGCCGCGAATTCGACCATTCTCGCATCACCGGCAAACTGCCAGACTGCGGACAATACGGTTCGTTTACTAATATATATTTATTGACAAATTCTCTCAAATTCAGCCGAGCCTATTGGCGAAGACGAGGACTTTGGACCCGAGGAGGCCGACTCGGAGCAGCGCGAATTGTAATGGACCTGGTTTCATTGCCACTATTGACTGCCATTTTCGAACGATCAGCGTACATACATCATCGATATTAGTGATGCGATGGTCGTTGCTATACTTTTATTTGCATAGTTTTTGGTAAACACTGTTTCGCCACTTTCAATCGCCACTCGCATTTCGGTGCAGACAGCACCCATTACTCATAGCTAACCAAGTCGCCGTTGGAATCGTACATGTAGCGCCGATTGTATTGAAATTTCTCAGCGATAATGGGTGATGGAGGAACGCTTTTCGATCGGTCCGCGCTGAATCTGCCATTTTCATTTGACTTAATGACGGCCGATTGCGCGGCATTTCGGTTGGAATTGGTAAAGAAATTGGACGCCGGATCGTTGGGATCGGCTGAAAAGAAATTGGATACAATAGTTCCATGTAAACAGAATGTGTGACTCACGTAGGTCGCTCGCTTTAGCCTTGAGCGATTCGTACTTGGCCTCGCTTTCCTTAATTTGCTCGATCGGAGTTGGTTGCCGTTTTTCTTCAGGTTTCGGTTCTTCAGGTTTTGTTTCTTCAGATTTTGCTGGCTCTGGCTTTTTCTTTTTCTTTTTGCTCTTCCTCGGCTTTTCGAATGGATCTTCTTCTTCCTGCTGCTTCTTTTTTGTGAAATCGAATGAGAAGGTGTTGAAGAGAGTTTCACCCATGCTTTCGCTTGTCCTCGGGCTCTCGAGAGACGGCGGCGCGTCCACGCGACAGTTGGAAACAATGAAGTGGGAGGCAGCAAAGCTTTTTCAATAACTTGATACAAGCTATTGCTTTTGTGCACTGAGCCGAAAACTCGCTTCCGACTTGACGCTAATTAATATCCAATATACTAGTTCTTTCCATGTGATGATATTTTACTTCGAACAAACGACTTCTATTTACGATCACAGTGCTCTCCCACTTAATGCCTATTATTCCTGCGGTATTAAAGATGCTGATAGACTGCCTGGGTCGTTGAATAAGCGGACGGCACTCATAATGATTCCATGGCACAAGGGAGCAATGAATGATAGTATCACGACGAGCAGAGGCAGCAATGCTTGTTCATCTAATGACTTATCCAGTGATATCATCAATGTTCCAGTCAATATTTTATTCAATTTGATATATAAAACAGTAAATTATTGCAAACTTTCACAAGTCAATGCTTCTTAAAACCTGTCAATTGGAATCAATGAAAAGTATACAAATTTAAGATCATATCGAATTAATAGTGACTGCTTCTACGTCCATTCGAATACAAGTCGATGCGTTAGCCAGGTCTTTCCATCTAAGAAGGCTGCTTCCTTCAATTTGGCGTAGAAATAAAACATGGTGCTTGCTTGCTGGGATAGTTGCCTTAGCATCTTCACTTTTGATATCAAACTGATAACACGCGCATGCAAGTGAGCGCTTCCAACCACTCGCAAAATATGTGTGATCAGATGCAGAACTACGAACGCTCAGTGTCACGTTATATCACGCTGCAAACTCTGCTGATATTAGCTTACATTAGAATTGCTTGTGATACAAACAGTAGCCTGTAATATTCTTGTCATTTACTTTAAGTTGCTACTATACTTTGGAAAATGTCGTTAAGTCAAAGTCCTCAACAGGCTTCATCCTCCAGTGCTCAAGAAATAGCGCAAGAGGACTCACGCAAAGATAAAGAAGATTCCAAGTAAGAAGTACCATTTAATTATTGAAAATATACTCCATGTCCATAAATTGTCGCCTCACTAATAATTTCACGATCAGTAAGAATAGTATACAGTTAGCAATTAGTCGAACAGTTTCACTATTGCATTAAAAGGTAAGAGAGCGCTCCTTTGTTTCTCATCTTAAGGTGCCAGTAAATGTCTAAAAAACCTGAATGACCTCCAAAAGCAAACATCAGAAGCACAGAACACTTACTCCAAGTATATTTTAACTTTTCATATTTATATGTGTATGAGCAACTTTATGTTGCGCTTGTTTAATTTTTTCAATGAAGTACCCTTAGTAGAGTAAGATAGAGCAGTAATAATACGTAAAGAAAATGAAGATGGCACGCTAAGGGTGTCAGTCACTCGCGTGTACGTTTTTGAATATTAGCGACTCTACAAAGTCAAAATTTGTTTGCTGCCATTGTTTGGTTGTATTATCGGGTGACTTTTGCAGCAACACCTTTCATAGCCACAATCACGGAGGTAAGAATCTGAGCGGTCAAGTACGAGGAGAACACGTCACCATTGTTCAAGGACATTATTATGCTTCTGGGTAAGAATAAGAATTGAGCATCTAAATAATCATTAATTGATATCCTAATGGTGCCCTGGCGAAATAGATACTCAGTTACTTTTGTTCAGCTAGTTAATTTTGATAACACTAAACTATTCATGTAGACTATACAAATGAAAAATAATAAGAACAGCTTATCTAATGTCTCATTAAAAAATTAATTGATTACGTGAAATGATATTTAGCCAAGCTTCATCTACTTCACCAGCTGCACCGACTCCTGAAGAACTGAAAAAAATGTTAGAAACGTGAGTTTTGCATTCATCAAAGTTGAAATGATACAATATTTTTCTTCCATAACGCTACGGGCATTTTCGATACTTTTATTATTTTGTCTCATATTTTCAGACATTTTGCCCAAAATGAAGAATTATTACAGCAGGAAACGATTGCATTTTTTGACATGAAAAGTACTTTAAAACAGGCTTTTATTTCATGTAGTCGACAATACATTTTAGAAAGTTATTAATTGTCGAATTGGGTAATTAACAGGCACTTGCGATCAAATCTGCATAAACTTTAAAACTTTCGTTGATTGCCTAATCAGTACGAGCGTGCGAATTAAACGAGCTTCAACGCTTAGAGCTAATAAACCTGTAATATGCAATCACCACCCTGAAAATTTACAGAATAAAATACGATGAGATATCCGTGCCCTTTTACGTCTTTTGATTTTTCGTTTTATCAAATAATCAAAAAAACAAAAAAACAGTTGTTATTTTGTTTTTATTTGATCAAAAAACAAAAAAACGCGTGAGTTTTAGTTTTTTTCCAATCAAAAAATGCGGAAAAAAATCACAAGAAAGGCGTTTGTTATTTTGATTATCAAAAAATCAAATTTGTTTTTTCGTTTTTCAAACTACCGACTAAGTCAGGTGTTTTGAATAGATTTCAGCTAACCAGAGCGCTAGGTACCCTTTCTTTCGTTCGAGGACGAAGCAAGGGACATTCTACCCCTTATTTTTGACATTCCTCTCCCATCTAATCGATAGTGGCTCTCTGCCTGCCCTTGCTGCGTTGGTAGCTCTGAATAATTACCAGCTATTCGTAGATGATAATTTTTTAGAAGAAATTGCTCAGATCTCTTTATTTATTTATATTTATTTATTCACTGTTCGATACAATTACTGTATGCGGCGCCTCATAAGACTGAACGATTCTTGCTGCGACACCGTTCGAGCCACCGCCTGTCAGTTTTGTGCTTTACATCGCTTTGTAATATCATCTCGCCATCGCTTTCTTGGGCGGCCAAGTCGTCGAGTTTCTAGTGGTCTCCATTCTGTCAAAGCTTTCGTCCAGTGATCTCCCTCAATCCGCGCCAGTTTCCATGCGCTGTTAGACTTTCGTTTGCAAGCTGCTTTGATGATGTCGTCAACTTTCGTGACGCCTCACACCCAGTCATTTGTCTTCTTGTCAAGTATGTTGACGCCAGCCATCGCTCTTTCCATTAGTCGTTGAGCTGCCACCATAATATCGCGCCCTTTCTTCATCAGCGCCCAGCATTCATAGCAATACAGCGTTGCTTGTTTGATGCACTGGTTGAAAATTCGCCGTTTGTACTTCATGTCGACAGTACGTGATGTGAGAAAGTTGCGATATTGGTGGAAGACGGCCCAGCCAGCCTGCTTTCGACGACGGATTTTGCGCGTGTGATCTCTGACAATGGTGACGAGCTGACTGAGGTAGACGAAGTTGTCGCTGGCTTCAATCTCACTATCATCAAGTTGGATGGGATTGAGCAGCGGCGTTGTTGACATAGTCTTTGTCTTGCTAGAGTTGATCTTTAAGCCGACTTGGTCAGTATCATCGTTGAGCTCAGACGCCATCTGCTGCAGCTTGTTGGCAGTGTTGGCGAAAAGAGCAATATCATCAGCAAAGCAGAGATTTGATAAGCATCGACCATTGATGTTGATGTCGCGGTCGTCCCAGGGAAGGCGCCGGAAGATATGTTCAAGACATGCTGTGAACAACTTCGGCGAGATAGTGTCACCTTGTTGAACGCCGCGATATATGTCGATCTCAACGCGTTCGTCATTTACGCGGACTTTTGAGACGGCATTGGTGTAGATGTTTCGCAGAAGATTAATCAGCTTGGCGAGGACACCTTGTTCTTGTATCGCAGACTAGACGGCATCTGCTTCAACTGAATCAAAGGCCTTTTTGAAGTCAATAAAATGCATGTAGAGAGGTTGCCGATACTTGTGTGTCTTTTCAATGAGCTCGTTCAACGAGTGGTGGTCGATAGTAGAGAAATGACTTCGAAAGCCGGCTTGTTTGGGCGGTTGAGACTCGTCAAGGATGTGCTTGATCCGGTTGTTGATGACTTTTGTTAGTAGTTTATAGATGACGGAGAGTAATGAAATTGGTCTATAATTCATCAGCTGAAGCGGGTCACCTTTTTTGAAGAGAAGAATTGTTGATGAGTCAGCCATATGCTTTGGAGTAGCTTGCCGCGTTAGACAGGCGTTAAAGAGTTGCGTTAGCACTGGCACTAGCGTCTTGTGGCCGTGCTTGAGCATCTCAGTGGTGATGTGGTCATTGCCAGGCGTCCTACCAGTCTTCATTTGCATGAGTGCTGAGCGCACTTCTTCTGGTAGAAACGGCGACAGCAATCTTCTGGCAAATGGATGTGAAGTTCAACATCAGCCGTGGACGCGTACAGTTTCTCAAAGAATGCTTTTGTAGCTTTATTGAGATCTTCAACTGTTGTGCAGATAGTCCCATCATCCTGTCATAGCTGTATCAGACGCCTTTTGCCAGTTGCCACCTCGCCTCGCACTTTCCTCAGACTTCTGCTATTCTGCACGGCTTCGTTGACAAGATTGAAATGATGAGTGCGGAGATCTTTGCGAATCTCTTTGCATATTAGCTTGCAGAGTTTAACAAACTCAATGCGAGATCGCGCCGATTCATCAATCTTCATTGTGCGACAAAGTAGTAGTAGCTGCTCAGTGTTGATGGAGAGGCGCTTCTTCTTCGATCGAATTTCACAGGCAACTTGCGCAGCTTCCTGGATGCACTCCACAATAGTAGTGTACTGAACATCCAGACAAGCTATTGTCAGGGGCATTTGGTCTCACAGCTGACTGATAGCAAATTGATAAATGTTCTTTTTGAGAAAAGTTGGACTGCGTGGCTGAGGTTCTGCATAGCAGTAGTTGGGCTGGAGGCGGCGCTTGCGTGCTGGAGGGTTGAAGTCAAGAGTGGCTTGGAGAAGGCGGTGGTCATTGTAGAAGTTGAAGCTTGCGACGACACACACATCCTTGATGAAGATGGAGTTGTGAGGGGCCAAGACGAAATCGATTTCATTCTTCGTCTGACCGTTTGGAGAATGCCATGTCCACTTGCGGCCAATTCGCTTTTTGAAGAATGAGTTGAAAACCCGAAGCTGGAGGTCCTCGCAAAAGTCGATTAGCATGTGACCGCGTTCATTTCGGTTGCCGTAGCTGAACTTGCCAATAATCCTCTCATAAGGCTGCTGCATTCCTTATTTAGCGTTGAAATCTCCCAGCACAATCTGATACATCTTCTACGCTAGATGTGTATAGTTTGCAGATCGACCGCTTGTTGGGCTTCTGTTTAGTAAAAGTGTTTGCGCTAGGTTGTTCAGGAACACATCATAGGCTACATCGTCGTGGTCGTCAATTCCGGTTGTAGATAGAGCATAGACTGCATAGATTCTGAGCATTTTGCGGCCAAGCCAGATGTTGATGAATGAAACGCGACTTGAGACGCGCTCGAACCTCTGCCTTGCTTTTGGAGGCAGCTACTAATAAGAAAACCAGTGCCAGACGTGTCGTTATTGTCCGCTGGACCCACATGATAGAAGCGATAGTTTGAGTCAGCTAGGTTGAGCGCGCCAATGCCACGCCAACGAAGTTCGGTCAGTGCCAAAACATCAACTTTGACATCCCATAGAGCAGTTTGAAGCTTGACAAGTTGGTCATTTGAGGCCAGACGGCGGACATTTAGCGTCACAACATGGAATGGAACAGTCGAGGGGCGAACCATACAGATCCCTGCTGTTCGCTAAGCACACTGGGATCCGGGCTTTCCTTACTGTGGCAGAGCGCTTTGCGACTAGCAAAGAGTCAACTGCTCGCCAATGATGCAAAAAGAAAGTCCCATAAATGAATAGCTGGTAATTATTCAGAGCTACCAACGCAGCAAGGGCAGGCAGAGAGCCACTATCGATTAGATGGGAGAGGAATGTCAAAAATAAGGGGTAGAATGTCCCTTGCTTCGTCCTCGAACGAAAGAAAGGGTACCTAGCGCTCTGGTTAGCTGAAATCTATTCAAAACACCTGACTTAGTCGGTAGTTTGAAAAACGAAAAAACAAATTTGATTTTTTGATAATCAAAATAACAAACGCCTTTCTTGTGATTTTTTTCCGCATTTTTTGATTGGAAAAAAACTAAAACTCACGCGTTTTTTTGTTTTTTGATCAAATAAAAACAAAATAACAACTGTTTTTTTGTTTTTTTGATTATTTGATAAAACGAAAAATCAAAAGACGTAAAAGGGCACGGACAGATGAGAGAATAAATGGCAGCAGTTATATAAATATGCACCATAGTTGCGAGGGACAGATCGCACACTGACAAATTCTAAAATGTACTCTATTAAGATACTCTTTTTGAAAACGATTGATAAACTTGAATAAGTAGCATCTACTTTGCAAAAAGATACAAAGGGTTGATTCGAGCAAAACATTTATGTCAAAAGTATTAAACAGAAATATGAAATACAGAGCACATCCAAATGCTCGATGTATAGCAAAATTTAACATTTATTGAATGCGGAAAAGCAAAAACTTTGTAGAACAGCTAACACAGATAGTATTATCAGTCATCCCTGAAAATTTTGATAAAATTCTTCTGTAAACTAGACTGCATCATAATATTTTCATAATTTCTTCAACCCTCCAACATACTGATGTTACTTTGAAAGTTCCTGGTAGATGTTCATAATATTATCGCATAAGAAAAATACTATGTCCCATTAAGTTGATTTCGAAGTTTTCGTGTTCGAAAATTTGAAGAAAGTTCAAATATTCTATCGATATATTTCTAAACTGCCAAATGGAACAGTGAATAGGTTATACACAAATTCTCAGGCGGCTTCCAGTCGCCCTTTAGTGGCTATCATTGATAGACAGTAAACCTTAAAAGGGGATAGTAAACCCACTTCACCGCTGATTTATTAAGAAAACTAACGAAATTGAAATTTAAAACGCAACGAAATATTGCAACCCACTTTCAGTATCCAAAGCTCATTGCGGGAAATTTATTCGCAAAGCTATCGGAATGTCATTCCCTTCTCACTGCCATTCTTCTTCGATATTGAAGAAAAATGGGTTAACCTGACGCTCAGATTGGAAGACGATTCGACAGTAACAGAAGATTACATCAAATGGCTGACAAAAGCATTTACCAAAACAAAAATGCTTATTATTGAAGGAAATCCAGGTACCGGAAAAACCTCGTTTATGCATCGACTTGCTTATGAATGGACATCAGAGCAGTCACGATTGAGTGACTATGATCTTATTTTACATATAGAATTTCGTAAACTACGCGAGTATGAGTTCAAAGACATTAGAGAGTTGATAATCCATTACATGAAAGGCTATCTCGATAAGGAAGATTATGAAATATTCCACCAGTTCATAAATGACACTAAATGTTGCAAAGAACACAAAATTTTAGTGCTTCTAGATGGATATGATGAATCTTCTTTGGAGGAACAGTGCCAGGAATTGAGTGAATTCTTTTCAAGCACAATAAGCAAACCGTTACGGTTCAATGTTCTCATAACTTCCCGAAAAGGATATTTGTCAAATCTTCGCAACCAAGGACGCTTTATTTTCGCTGATATCATAGGGTTTAAGACTGAATCACAAAGGCAACAGTATATATATAAATATTTCAATGCAGCAAATGATACAGAATCATCAGAAAATACAGCAGCCATAACACATCTCTTAAACACTAACGCAAATTTAAAAAGGCTTTCGAAAACACCTTTACTATTAACCTTTATTTGCCTTACACATACGAAAGTTGTTGATGGCACGGAAGTTGAGCTCTACATGAACACTATTTGGTGGATGATTGATAGATACCAAAAAAGTAATCCCAGTCGAGATGTTCCCAGTCTTTTTGAATTTGAACATGATGCAAGTGACAAGTTCCGTGTAATTGAAAACAATTATCAACATTTTCCTCAAATGCATATGCTTGGAATAATGGCAATGCAAGACATATTTAAGACATCGTTTACAGAAGCGGATTTGAAGAAATTTAAAATAAAGGCAATAGTAGAGCAAGTTGGATTCTTAAGAAAAGAAGAAACAAGAGACAATAACTACCACACGAAAACAGTATTTTCATTTCTGCACAGAACTATTCAAGAATTTATCATAGCACTTACTTTTTTTTTTACAGATGAAGATCTACCATATTATTCTTTTCTCTATATTTTTCACGCTGCAGCAAACAAAAGTTACGGGATCATACCAGCCAAAATACGAACATATCTTAACATGATTCACTCAAGTAATAAAACAATCGATGAGTCAAAGAAAACAATGTATTCTACATTCACGAAAATCTCCGAACAAGTCCTTTCCTTTAGTTTTCAGCAACAGGAACAAAAGTGCACATCAACAATGCATTCCCAGGACAATGTTACTAATCTCAATATTGAAAAAGAGCAGTACATCCCGGAATCATCATCAGAAGCAATTCAGTTGCTTCAAAATGATGCTGAAGAAGGGGACATAAGTGCGCTACTGGCCCTAAACGAGATCAAATTTAATGAACGTCGCCCTGCTCAATCTATCGTAGAAAGTTATAAAATGAAGATAAATTCGACAATGAAAAGATTGTCAAAGTCCCAAGACAACAACGGAAATAAGACCATTAATACAATTGATATACATATATCCGATAAAGAAGCTGTCGCGTGGTTCATAGAAACGATAAAACAAAGAAATGTAGATCTGCAGAACAATATGTCACTTAAGCTACAGAAAAACTTAAGAATGCATCAGTTCAAAGAAGAAGCTGTCCTATGCTACGCAGAGTTGGCAGAACAAGGGTACGCTGACGCACAAAATTATTTGGGATTTCTGTGTGAAAAAGGAGAAGGGATGCCGCAGTCTGATAAAGAAGCTGTCAAGTGGTACACAAAATCAGCAGAACAAGGAAATCCAAATGCGCAGTTCAACCTGGGAAATATGTATGACGATGGGCGAGGTGTGACTCAGTCAGATGAAGAAGCACTTAAATGGTACACAAAATCAGCAGAACAAGGAAATGCAAATGCGCAGTTTAACTTGGGATACATGTATGAAGACGGGCAAGGTGTACCTCAGTCAGAAGACGAAGCACTTAAATGGTACAAAAAATCAGCAGAACAAGAAAATTCACTTGCGAAATTCTACCTTCAATTAATGTATGAAAATAGTTACACAGCGTCCCAGTCAAAAGAATCAGATAAATCAAATGAATCATATGAACCAGACGAACAAAATTTCAAATGGTTCATAGAACTAAGAGAGCAAGAAAAAAAATATTTCAAACACTGCCTTATACAAAGGCTTCATAAGGAACTCGATATGCCGTCATTTGATGAAGAAGCCGCCATATCATACTCAAAGTCTGCAGAACAAGGAAAAGGTGACGCACAATTTTTCTTGGGACTCATGTACGAAATGGGAAAAGCGATGCCTCAACCTGATGAAAAAGCTGTCAAATGGTACACTAAATCAGCAGAACAAGGATTTGCACACGAGCAATTTTACTTGGGATTAATCTTAGACAAAGAAAGAAATTTGTCTCCGTCAGAACAACAATTAGATAATTGGTTAATAAACTTAGTAGAAAGTGACTGTTCAGCTATAAGATTTGAGCAGGGATTACTGAAAAACTTTTTAAAAGGCGAACATTATTTTCTATTTGAAACTGGCGCATTGGTCATCAGTAAAATTGCAAAACAAAGAGGAGGGGCAACAGCGCAATATATCCTAGCAGATATGTATAAAAGGGGGAAAGGTGTGCCTCAGTCAGATGAAGAAGCCGTCAAATGGTACGCAAAAGCTGCAGAACAGGGAAACGGAGATGCCCAACGCAACCTGGGATGGATGTATGAAAAAGGAAACGGCGTGTCTCAGTCTGATGAAGAAGCTGTCAAATGGTACACAAAAGCTGCAGAACAGGGAAATGCACACGCGCAATTTTACTTAGGATGTATGTATGACACTGGTAGAGGTGTGTCTCAATCGGATGAAGAAGCTATCAAATGGTACACAAAAGCTGCAGAACAGGGAAATGCAGATGTACAGTGCAGCGTAGGACTTGGGTATGAAAAGGGTAAAGGTGTGCCTCAATCTTATGAAGAAGCTGTTAAATGGTACAGAAAATCAGCAGAACAAGGTTCCGTACATGCTCAAAGAAACATGGGAAATATGTACAGATATGGACGAGGCGTGCCTCAATCATATGAAGAGGCTGTCGATTGGTACAGAAAAGCAGCAGAACAAGAATTTGACCTTGCACAGTGCAGCTTGGGAGATATGTATGACACTGGTAGAGGAGTGTGTCAGTCTGATGAAGAAGCTGTCAAATGGTACACAAAAGCTGCAGAACAGGGAAATGCAAGTGCGCAGTGCAGCGTGGGATTTAGGTGTGAAAAGGGTAAAGGTGTGCCTCAATCTTATGAAGAAGCTGTTAAATGGTATCGAAAATCAGCAGAACAAGGTTCCGTACATGCTCAAAGAAACATGGGATTAATGTACGAAAGCGGTACGGGTGTGCCTCAATCATATGAAGAGGCTGTCGATTGGTACAGAAAAGCAGCAGATCAAGGATTTGATCTTGCACAATGCAGCTTGGGAGATATGTATGACACTGGTAGAGGAGTGTGTCAGTCTGATGAAGAAGCTGTCAAATGGTACACAAAAGCTGCAGAACAGGGATATGCAAGTGCACAATGCAGCTTGGGACTTATGTATGATTTTGGGCGAAGCGTGCCTCGGTCAGATGAAGAAGCTATCAAATGGTACAGGAAGTCAGCAGTACAAGGGTATGCACAAGCGCAATTTTACCTTGGATGGATGTATAAACATGGTCGGAGCGCGCCGCAGTCAGATGAAGAAGCTGTCAAATGGTACACAAAATCAGCAGAACAAGGATTTGCACACGCGCAATTTTACTTAGGATGTATGTATGACACTGGTAGAGGTGTGTCTCAATCGGATGAAGAAGCTATCAAATGGTACACAAAAGCTGCAGAACAGGGAAATGCAAGTGCGCAGTGCAGCGTGGGATTTGGGTATGAAAAGGGTAAAGGTGTGCCTCAATCTTATGAAGAAGCTGTTAAATGGTACAGAAAATCAGCAGAACAAGGTTCCGTACATGCTCAAAGAAACATGGGAAATATGTACAGATATGGACGAGGCGTGCCTCAATCATATGAAGAGGCTGTCAATTGGTACAGAAAAGCAGCAGAACAAGGATTTGCACTTGCACAATGCAGCTTGGGAGATATGTATGACACTGGTAGAGGAGTGTGTCAGTCTGATGAAGAAGCTATCAAATGGTACACAAAAGCTGCAGAACAGGGAAATGCAAGTGCGCAGTGTAGCGTGGGATTTAGGTGTGAAAAGGGTAAAGGTGTGCCTCAATCTTATGAAGAAGCTGTTAAATGGTATCGAAAATCAGCAGAACAAGGTTCCGTACATGCTCAAAGAAACATGGGATTAATGTACGAAAGCGGTACGGGTGTGCCTCAATCATATGAAGAGGCTGTCGATTGGTACAGAAAAGCAGCAGATCAAGGATTTGATCTTGCACAATGCAGCTTGGGAGATATGTATGACACTGGTAGAGGAGTGTGTCAGTCTGATGAAGAAGCTGTCAAATGGTACACAAAAGCTGCAGAGCAGGGAAATGCAAGTGCGCAATTTCACTTGGGAAATATGTATAGGAATAATCGAAGTGTGCCAAAGTCATATGAAGAAGCTGTCAAATGGTACAGAAAATCAGCCGCACAAGGGTATGCACAAGCGCAATTTCACCTGGCCCTTATGTATTTGAATGAGCGAGGCGTACCTCAATCAGATGAAGAAGCTGTCAAATGGTACAGAATATCAGCAGAACAAGGAAATGCAAACGTGCATTTTGCCCTGGGAGTTATGTATGAGAATGGGCAAGGCGTACCTCAATCAGATGAAGAAGCTGTCAAATGGTACACAAAATCAGCAGCACAAGGGAATGCCGATGCCCAAAATAATCTTGGATTGATGTATGATAATGGGCAAGGCGTGCCTCAATCAGATGAAGAAGCTGTCAAATGGTACACAAAATCAGCAGCACAAGGGAATGCCGATGCCCAAAATAATCTTGGATTGATGTGCGAGAATGCACGAGGCGTGCCTCAATCAGATGAAGAAGCTGTCAAATGGTACAGAATATCAGCAGCACAAGGGAATGCAAAAGCGCAATTAAACCTTGGAATGATGTATGATAATGCACGAGGCGTGCCTCAATCAGATGAAGAAGCTGTAAAATGGTACAGAAAAGCAGCGGAACAAGGAGATGCAAACGCGCAATTTGCCCTGGGAGTGATGTATGATAATGGGCAAGGCGTGCCTCAATCAGATGAAGAAGCTGTCAAATGGTACAGAAAAGCAGCGGAACAAGGAGATGCAAACGCGCAATTTGCCCTGGGAGTGATGTATGATAATGGGCAAGGCGTGCCTCAATCAGATGAAGAAGCTGTCAAATGGTACAGAAAAGCAGCGGAACAAGGAGATGCAAACGCGCAATTTGCCCTGGGAGTGATGTATGATAATGGGCAAGGCGTGCCTCAATCAGATGAAGAAGCTGTCAAATGGTACAGAAAAGCAGCGGAACAAGGAGATGCAAACGCGCAATTTGCCCTGGGAGTGATGTATGATAATGGGCAAGGCGTGCCTCAATCAGATGAAGAAGCTGTCAAATGGTACAGAAAAGCAGCGGAACAAGGAGATGCAGGTGCCCAAAACAATCTAGGATTTATGTATCAGCACGGCAACGGTGTACCACAATCAGATGAAGAAGCTGTCAAATGGTACAGAATATCAGCAGAACAAGGGAATGCAAAAGCGCAATTAAACCTTGGAATGATGTATGATAATGCACGAGGCGTGCCTCAATCAGATGAAGAAGCTGTCAAATGGTACAGAAAAGCAGCGGAACAAGGAGATGCAAACGCGCAATTTGCCCTGGGAATGATTTATGAACATGGTCGAGGTATGCCTCAGTCAGATGAAAAAAAAGCTGTGAAGTGGTACACAGAATCTGCAGAGAAAGGAAATGCAAATGCGCAATATAACCTTGGAAATATGTATAGGAATGGACGAGGTGTTTCTCAATCAGATGAAGAAGCTGTCAAATGGTACAAAGAGTCGGCTGAACAAAGGAATGCAGAGGCGCAATATAACCTGGGAATGATGTATGAACATGGTCGAGGTGTGCCTCAGTCAGATGAAGAAGAAGCTGTGAAGTGGTATACAAAATCAGCAGAACAGGAAGATGCAGAAGCACAATATAACCTGGGAATGATGTATGAACATGGTCGAGGTGTGCCTCAATCAGATGTAGAAGCTGTCAAATGGTACACTAAATCAGCAGAACAAGGACATGCCATTGCGCAATCTAAACTCAAAGAGATGTCTAATGAAGGGCAAGGCATTTCCTATTACTTTTGGAAATTAGGACCAGTTTTAGTTCCAGTAATACTTGTTTCCTTGTCATCGATATTTATGAAGCAACGTTATAGATAAACATCATTCTGATGAATGATATGAATATCGAACTGTGTGTAAGTATTGTCACCGCTGTTACTTGTTGAAGTTATGCAGTAATTTTTGAAACATTACAGTATTATGTGGAATAAATCAAGGTAGTGTTCATTTCAGAACAATGTTGCAGACGAGGGAACAGTGCAGGCAAAGCCTCTCAGCACGTCAGATGCGGGAATCTACCTTTGCGACGTCATCACAAAACATGATGGTGGCAAGACCAGGGAAGAAAGACACCAACCTGATCATAAAAACCATTATCCAATACTGAATTCTAGCACTTAGTAGAATTATTTGCATCTGCATTAAGGGGCCGAGATTCAAAAATTTGTTAATAAAAGGATGTGGAGAAGAGCTGGTAAGCGAAAATGGCACTAGCTTCTCAATGAGCGTGGCTAAAGCAGCTACCGGCGGGTTAAAAAGCGTGGACTGTTCATCGAGAGCTGTGCGCAAGTGGGCGGGGTCTCTATAATCTCAGTCAAAAGCTCAGGATATTCTTGCGTCTGAGCAGAGGGTTACATAGAAGAAGCATTTGAGCAAAATCACAAAAGAATGATTATAAGTGTTAAAATCACTCACGCATATCGCCATAGTCATCATTGCTGGACTAATCAGAGGTTTTGATGGCAAAGCAATCCTAGCGGGTGTTGCAGCGCATTCCAGGACAGAGTTTTCGCCTCCACAGCAATGTGGTAGCAGCAGAGATAGCATGCCACGCAGGAGAAGTTTGAGCGCTAATATCTTTCAAATTAGCAACTGTACTACTCATAAGTCGGCACATTCCCGACAACGGTTTGCTAGAATATCACAGAAGATTTTACCAATAGGATTGACAGCGACTAAATCGGTAAGGGTAGGAGAAAGATAATGGTCACAACCGTACAGATGGCGCAAGACATGGCATAATGGCTCGACAAAGTGACAGAACTACGTAAAGAAGAGGATGGAGTTGGCGTTTAATGAAGCCGAGACAGGGAATATGAGCAGAAAGGAGTAGGAGGACTAGTGAACGATGGCGGATGAAGAGCATGTTGGCTTATTACTGCTCCACAGTGTGACGAAAAAGTTCCGTCATAGATATTTTTAAAGTAGCGTGAAAACAAATCAATCCAACTACTTGTAATTTTAAGCAGATAACATTGAGATCGTACCGCGTATGCATATTTAAAATAATTGATTTTGGCCGCTTTTGGTGGAAATACGATCCACCAAACCTCAGGAAAGGAATACGCAAAGGATCGCAGTGTTAGCATAGAGTATCTTTCGTCAATCTCTCTTGAAGGCAACTTTCAGAAAATTGAAACTACAGAGAACCTAGGCATAGATGCAGGTCTCCAAAATATCGCACATGTCAACTTCGCAAAGTTTCTGTTTATACTGGCTAGAGACACGTTGTACAAGCAGATGAAATCAGAACTTTTCCTTTTGAGTCAATTCAAAATAATAAATACTACTGGCAGGCTATGATTTTATTTAGAAGATTTAGATTTGATTTTAAAATAACTTTTCGCTGCACTATTTTACTACCAGTTCCATAATCTTGTTTTGGTAAATACTGAAGTTGAGTGTCATTCTTTAAGGGATCAAAAAAGTGACTGGAGTTGAAATTTTAGGATAATCCCATCCAACTCGTTAGATAAACTGCATAATAAGATCTGTATGAAAAAGCTTAACTGTCGAGGGATAGTAAAAGCGCTGAATGCTAAAAAGCAGCTATTTTTAAGTGAATCGAAACATCATTGGTGAACAGCTTCTCATCTGCTCAAAGAATGTGTTCAGCATTGGGGAATTTCGAACGACAAAAATACATATAGTTTTAATCAAGTGTTTAGAGTGGATTTTTAAAGATGAAATGCACAAATTGTGAAAAATTCGAGCGATCAAAAAATTAAAAAGATCCTAAACGTGACACTGCGACGATTGCGCTGCACCACTAACGAACTTTTGAGTCTCGACACGATAGCGTCAGGGTTACAGAAGGAACCTATCCGACATGTAAAAGGAGGAAAATACTGCCAATATTATTTTCTAGGCTGTTACCGTAGATGAATGTGATTCCGGCCAGAATGTGATTTCGGCCACTTTGATAAGAATAGATAATTAAGCCTCTAAAACTAAACAGGATCGAACGAAAAGTATATCACTGGAAAGCCTGAATGATGAGCTTTCTTTTGGTTACAAAATTTATTAGGTTCATCTTCTGAATGAAGAAATATGGCGACCGATTTGAGCACACTCAAATTTTGAACCAGTTTTTTCCGCGGGGCGTAGTGTTAAATTTCTTTTGATTATAACTTTTCACCGAATCATTTTCCATTAAAACTTCATATATCATTGAAATCTACTTTTCACCAGCTATCGTTTGGTAGAAAGAACGAATTTTTTGGATGAATTAGAAATCTCTGAGAGGTTGTCAAAGAGAAAAGTGGCCGGAATGATATTCACCTTTTTGCCGATAAACGGCGTAGGTGCGCGTCTTTCAAAGCGTATATCTCCGCGAATATTTGTCGGTTTGATTTGAAATTTTGTATATATACTCCTTAATACTCGAGTAATAACTTCCTTCCATGAATTTTTTACTAGAAATTATAATTTTTACGTAATCGCGAATATTCGTTAAAAGTGGCCGAAATCACATTCATCGACGGTAGTGTTATCTTTCTGATTTTCAAGTTTCGACCTGCGAGCCAGATTAAGGAGCTTATTATTTTAAAGTTTATAATTGCAACATTTGAACACTTTTAGATTGTCTAGTTCGATCCGACTCTTTGGACTTCGCCATGTCGCACGCGAGAAGGTTGCTCTTTGTCACCAATTTCTCAAAGGTACAACTTGCATAACATAAATCTCCTTGATGGCCATTTACGCTAATGTTTATTTTCGTGCGTAGAAAACCCCTTAGTAAGCCATATACGTTTTCTTGTTTTCCTTAGCCTGAAATATCGTTCAAGAGATTGGTAAGCGTAGATGATTATATTTTCTTTTGGTTTTGGTCGTTAGTGCATGTATCGTGGTAAAATTGGTCGAAGCGAGTAATATTCTTGTTTGATTTTGATCTTCAATGCATGCATCATGAAGTAATCCGTCGAAGCAAAGTGGTCTTTTTCAGTACACCCAACGAAACCTTCAAACGGTTCGGAAGAGCAAACCTTACCGCGGCGAATTTTTGGCTTCGTCTTTGGTAATAGATTGCATCCTTCTTCACTATGATCTAATGAAATGAATGTTTAGCGATTGCCAGTAGCCAAGTATGGCGGTCGGCAGACAGTCACAGTACTCGCGGGTGATGGCATCGGACCTGAAATGATGGAATGCATTAAACGCGTCTTTTCGTGCGTTTTTCCCTTTTTCTTCTTAAATATTCTTCATTTTCTTCCTAAATCCCTAACTCGATTTCGTGAACATTACTTATGGTTGATGTCTTTAGGCATTTCTGAAATTATACAAATTAAATTAACTCCTGTTTGATCGCTTTATATGCTGCTATTGTATTAAGTGTTTTAATAGAAAATTGTGCGGACTACATATGATGCAGAGAGTATTTTAGCGTTTCTCATGCTCCGATCGACTTTGAGGACATTGAGTTGGATTCGCGTCCGGGCGCCGGTGACGTCAGCATGAATAATGCTATCATTGCCATCGAACGCAACGGGATTGCTTTGAAAGGTATGGGCTAGTATAAGTATAAGGGTTGGGTGCGGGTAGTGGGGAATGATTGCATTTTGGTCACCCGAATCCGGCTTTAAGGTTGGATTCCGAAATACCGAAATTTGCGGAACCCTGAAATCGTCTTCCTTTTGAAAAGCTAAAATCGAACTCCATCCAAGTCTTAAAACTAGGAAACTCTTAGCTTTTCTCGGCACTCATATAGAATACGGTCCTAAATTCACTCAGCGCAATCGTTTACACTAGATATAAGCTTGTTCGCATCGAAACGGCTCATTTTGCGACCTTATTCTACATGATTGCTCTTTTCTCTCCCGAATCCCATCCCAATAGCTGCATTAACTCTAACGCTCTAAATTTAAGGCAATATCGAGACCAAGTTTGACGACCCGACCGTCCATTCGCGCAACGTCGAGCTGCGCACGCGTCTCGACCTGTACGCGAATGTGCTGCATTGCCAGACCGTGAGGAACGTGCCGTCAAGACACAAGGACATCGATATTGTGATTATCCGCGAGAACACCGAGGGAGAGTACTCTGGTCTCGAGCATGAGGTTCGTTCGATGGCTTTCTGATGTTATTCGAAAGTTTCCTTAATATGTCTGAGATCTGCATCCGAATATCAAGAAGGTATATATTTTTTAATTTTTGCGTGACAAAATACGCGAGTTCTGAAGCGTTTTCAACGTCTTAGTGAAGAAACGGACAGGAGCGTTAGGGAACACTGGAGGGATATGTACCACTTAAAAGGGTGTCACCTATTCGGTGTGGGGGATGACGGCAATTTATGCTAGGTAAAAGTTAAGGAGTCCCTTCACTCAACAAGCAGGAGTGCATTGCTGTAAATAACAGAAAATGCTGGTTATCCGTGAGCTGAAAAGGTCACCAAATAGGACAACTTTTGGGGGCATATGTCACCAAGTCAGTCGGCCAGAACTCCTGTTCATGTCTGTGGAGAACGAAAGTATTAGATGTGTTCATGTTGTAGACGGTTCCGGGCGTCGTTGAAAGTCTCAAGATCGTAACGCGCAGAAACATCGAGCGCATCGCTCGTTTCGCCTTCGACTACGCCGTCAATCACGGTCGCAAGAAAGTCACCGCAGTGCACAAGGCCAATATCATGTGCGATCATTTTGCTGCAGCTGTCAATTTCTCATTTGACAAAGCGTTTGTTTGCAGGAAGCTCGGTGACGGTCTATTTCTGAGAGTATGCAAAGAGATGGCTCAGAAGGAGTACAGCCAGCTGCAGTTCGAGCATATGATCGTCGACAACGCCTCTATGCAGGTTTGCTATCGTTTATTGAAGACTTGCAGTTGTGAGGAATTGGCAGTTTGTATCGAACTTTGGCTCTTTCTTGTTGATGGTGGAGGATGAGTTTTATAAGATTTTGTAATGACTGTTATATAGTTCAAATATTTGTTGATCAAACCATATTTGACAAAGATGAGCTTACTTTTTGGTACTTGAACACCGTTTTTATGAAGAATGATAGTTAATATCACGTGCGAAAATTGTTAGAAAGGAGCGCCATAAACTTTCGAAATATTTAATAGAAGATTTCTTGTTATTAAACGAAAGCTTCGACTATAAATTCTTCGCACAATTACAGCGACGGATTACTGAAAATTCGTTCAACGAAAGACTAATTGAGCTGATTATTTAAATGAACATTTGCAGATGGTGGCGCGCCCGCAGCAGTTCGATCTTATGCTGATGCCGAATCTCTACGGAAATATCATCTCGAACATCGCGTGCGGTCTCGTGGGCGGCCCCGGTCTTGTGTCGGGCATGAATATCGGCGATCATTATGCCGTCTTTGAGACGGTGCGCCCCTCTCCCTTTTCATCATCATGACAATCGATCAACTCTCGCCGTTTAGGGCACGCGTAATACTGGCACCTCGTTGGTGGGCAAAGATTTAGCGAATCCCACCGCTTTCTTGCGCGCCGGTGTCGACATGCTGCGCTATCTTCGGTATGCGTTGTGTGCTGGAGGTGTAACGATTCTTGTTCTACAGGGTGGCGTAAAAGTTCCGACGGTTTTTTAAAAACAATTTAGAAGAAAGAACCGCCGGAACTTCTGCGTCACCCTGTAGACTATTTTTGAATTCTCCAATCCGAGCGGTCTGTCTTCGTCCGATTCCAATTTCGAAATCGTTAATGAAATCGCATCAAATAGAATCGCAATCGACATTTAAAATCGTAAGATCGTAAGAAACGGAAATCGTCGAAATCGTTGCACCTCGGCAAAGAGGGTGATCGTGCGGATGTGTGTGACGCGAGTGTGGGTTTCAGCCTGAACGAGCATGCGGAGATGATCGAGGGCGCGGTCGTGCGTACTTTGGAGGATAGACAGGTGAGTGTCTCGTGATCTCTTGATGAGTGTAAGAGGTTGGGGGCGGCTGCGGGACGCCCCAAGACATCCAAGGACCTTGTGGGGCAAGAGCCTTGGATGCGTCGGCGCGATATGGAGATAGACATGTCGGGCCGCAAGAAGGAATGACACGCGCCGGTGCACCTTCAATTGCCCGCCACGCGATAAGTCACTTGCGCCCGATTCGACAGCCAAGGTCGTCAGACGGCTGCCTGGCGAACGGGCGACCGACTGCTCCTCTCGATTTGCCCCGCGTCACCCGTTCACATTCGCATTCCTTCGTTGCAGATTCATACGCCCGACTTGCACGGTCAGCATCGCACATCCGAGTTTATGGACAGCGTCATCGCAGATATTGAGGAACAGATGAAGAGCAAGCATTAGATCTCTCTATATCCATTTTCCTTTTGCTTCTTGCTCTTTACTACTACTGTCGGTCGGCGACGCAATCTTTAGTTGAGTCGAGTAATTAACGCCACTCAGCGGCGATTCGCTGCGGCCGATGAATTACTCAACTTCTATGGACAGTCTATGTGAACGATTGTGTCTCAAGGCCTGTTTTTAGTTAAAAACATCCTACGGTTTCCGCGTTTCTGAAGGGTACGCAGAAGATACTATCAATGATTATCAACATTACCCGCATAATATCTATTGCGTGCCTTTTGAAATGCGGAAACCGTTGAATCTTTTTTCCAGCCAGAAACAGGCCTTTACCGACCCGATGATATGTATTGCTTCGCTTGTCGCCGAGCTAGTCGAAGCCTTTGCTGGCAGTGATATATATGGATGATGTCGCTCTCTTATTGTGTCGATCGTCTTGTTGGTCGCGTTAGTAGGTCGAGTCGC
>NIUQ01002227.1:0-23689 GCA_002796945.1 Plectus sambesii
CGGTCCGCCTTCGAGGATTTCGTAGCGACAGATTGGCATGGGAACAACCTCCGTGGCGAAGCCAGTCGTCAGCATGCTCACTTCTAGCTCCTGGCTGACTGTCTTGTCGGCTTCCTGAGATCAGATTGCCAGTTAGTGAGCACAAAAAGGTTAGGAAATGAAAAATGCTCACCATGTAGAAACATTGTATGCGGTAAGCTCTGTCAATCTTGGTCTCGAATCTAAACGTTCGCTGTGATTATGTGTTGCAGGAGCATTTTTAAATTAAATGACTAACAGTGGATGGAACGAGATGATGACAGTTGTCTCGACGAAGACGCCCTTCGGGTTCTCCTACAGAAAAAAGGAAGTTGAAATTAAAGTGAATTATGCACACAGGAGACGCATCGTCAAGCAGATTGATCACATGTATCGATCTACCGGAGAAGCATCGCACGATTATGTTGGCATGAAACTACGTCGCGACGCTGCTGACTATGACGCGTATGGTCGAGAAACAATTGCGAGCAAACAAAAACGAACCGATCGCGTGCGTTTCACACCGCAGGCGCTGAAGTCGAGAGAAATGCCGGCTGTTTGGCGTCCGTTCTCGTCGTTGCGACAACCCGGCTCGGCGTACCGACCTTTCACGTAGACATGACCCTCGAAGTTGTTTTGAGTGTTGAAACTGATGGTGATCGACGTAGAGCCGCACTCGATCTCCGGCTCCCCCTCGACGCCGTTGTCGATTGGAATGGCGACCACACTCGCCTGCAACGAACGAAATCAAATCAGGAAGAGCAATCTTCTTTTTCTCAATGCAATTATGTTTTCATTCTTCGAAAGAACAGCCCCACCGCGCAGTAAGGGTTGAATACACTTGAGCGACTTGCGAAATTTGTTATGCAACGTGGGGGGGGGGTCGATTTAACAATGCAATCTTGATGATAAAAGGACGAGCTAGGCCTATTTTACTTCCCCAATTTTTCATGTAGCTTCGCTGCCTTAATCCACTCAGTTAAGGTAATTCGCTTCAGTTAATCGACATTCGTTTGAATAAAACAATTAGAACGACATCATATGAATTACTCAGTACAGCTATATCATAAAATGACTATTGTGACTAAAGAGGACTGAAATTTCGTTCGCATAGCGACACTTATTGGCCATCCGACTTGAGCGCTGCCCTTATCATGGTGGATTGACAGCCACCCGCAGAATGAAAATATCAATTAGAGAACAGCCATACAAAAAGCCGAATGAGCTTTGGATAAACGTACCACGCAGAGTGCAAGGCAGACTAGCGATAACTGCATGATCACTGCACAATAATTGCCAGCAGAGAACAAGCGGTGGTCAGAATCTTTTCTAGGTCGGTCACTTTAATTCGACGGTCAGTCGTGATGCAGTCAATCGAATCGAAGCGAACTGAATGAACAATGACCGGACGACGGGCGCATTTAAGGGCATGAAACTTGTCGGGATCGGCGGGTAGGCGTCGGCGGCCTGTTTTGCGAATTTGACCGCCATCGTCGCCGCGTTTGAAGGTCGGGCGAAGGGCAGAGGACTAGGTCAGTAAAACAAGGGAGCGATGAATGGATTGCGGGGCGCAATGAAGGGGGGAACGACGGAACATCCAGGTCAGCCCGACCATGACGCCTTCCAGGCGACACTTCTGACATTGGCCCCGTTGTCGACGCGGGTCGCGCGCCCTCCTGTCGACACGAGTTTATCGCCGCATTTGGCCACCACCGCCAGCCGTCCGACGACGTCTTCATCGGTCGATTGTTTTTTCGACTGGCCGCACCACTTCATTTTATCTGTCAGTGACGCCTCAGAGAGATTCCGGCGAGATCCAACCTTCTCTCAAGCGATAATCGATTGTTCGACCTTGCCATGACCTCTTTTTGGCAGAAATTGATAGTTTTTCGTACAAGTGCACCGCCCTATCATGTCTCGATCTGCCACCGAGCGCACTTATCCGAAATTTGCGTGATCGATTGCGACGTTTATGTGCCGTACGACGCACAACAAACCAATTTTTTGTTGCTCGTGCCCTTGTTGTTGCACTTTGCAAAGAAGGTAAAAAACAGACGTCAAAATATTGCTGCTATTCCCACATCGAAGCAATGGAGCGGGTCCGTGTTTAAAATAGCAAAGAAAGCATTTGTTTAAACAGATCCCGTGCCAGTGTGCTTTTGAGAGATGCGGACAGTGTCTCTTTGCTCACAATTGGACAAGAGACACTTCCTATCGAATGGGGTCCCAACTAATAATTAATACCCGTCGTTGGCGATTCGTTACGACTAGCCTATTCGTCTACCAGTCCGTACATGTTATGTTTCGTATGCGCGTTCAAGCTTAGCGCGTATTATGAAATATTACACGCTCTGGTTTATGTTGAAGCAATGTGAATCTCTAAAATTAATCAGATGCTCTACACTAATACTCTCTATGTGCGGAATGCGTAAAGCAGAGGCCATGGCGTCATTTTCAACGCTGACAATGCGTTTGTTCGTGTGATGAGCAAACTATAAAACTAATACATGTGAATAACATGTTTCAAGCATTTTCAGTAGGACATTCTAATGCGCATGCATGGCGGTGATAACCTTGGCTTTTATTGACTATCTTAGTCATTTGCTGCATTATATCCTCCACATTACACTTGGGTTATTGACTCTGCGTTGACAAATTTGCAACTCGCGCAGTTGATCACCAATACATACTACATAATACACTATACTACACTACAGTTTAGCGTATCGATAATAGCAGGGCCGCGGACCGACAGTGACAATGCGACTAGTGCAGAAATGCACTACGTATAACACGTCCATCGACTATAAAAACGTCGTCGCGGCGCGGCGCCAGCGCACTCTTCTTTCTCGCACTCTGAAAATGTGGTTCCTTCTACTACTTCTGTCCAGCATCGCGCTAGTCGTTTGGTGAGATACAGAACTGCTTCAACTTCCCAGTGAATATTTGCCTCAATCGAGACATCGTAGTTTGTTGAGAACCAGGTTTTTAAAACTATTTCTTTTGTAGGATCGCAAAACTGCAAGCGCGGTGAATGGTCATTTGCTAGTTAGTTCTGGTTTTCTGACCTCTCAGCGTCCTCATATTCCGCAGTTGCAATAGTTTCGTGACATTTGCCTTGACTACAGAAATACCTCCCCTCTCTTACAATTGCAACAAAGACAGATGGATATAAAGTATTCCTATGTGCTTAAAAAGAGCTCAACTGAGCATGAAAATCAAAAAGCCCAAATTCAACCCAGAAATGTTTAGCCATTCAGGATTATTAATTGCTTCATCATCTTCAGTGGGATAACTCTTGCAGGCATTTGAACCGTCGTCGCTTGCTGTTCAAACGACTCGGTCTGCCCGGACCCGAGCCGCATTGGTTGTTGGGGAATGCGCAAGAATTGATGCAAAAGGGTGGACCGCTGCAGTTTCAGGAATGGACGAAAAGATACGGGAAAGTCTATGGTCATTTTGCCGGCGGCATACCGGCTATTGTCACAAGCGATCTCGACATGCTACACGACGTTTTCGTCAAAAAATTCGACTACTTCCACGGACGCCGAGTAAAATATCATTTTTCTTCGATCTATTGCCTTTTCTCGATAAAAAAAGCTTCCCTGTTCAAAATGAAAATGAGCAAAACAGTGCACGAGTGCGATTTTGTTCATAATTTCTAGAATGTTAGGTAAAGCTCAGCTTTTCCATTGAAACGGATTAGTATTAATATTTTATACGCAGTTCCGTAATATTTATTGCCAAAAATAGTACAAATATCATCAAGAAACTCACATATTGACTTGATTGTAGATTTAAGAAATTCTCCTTTCGACTCCAAAGAAACGATAATCCAGAGAAATGCGATTTGCTTTTTCTCTGATATGCTTGATTTCAACCACAAGCCGTTCTATGACAACAACTTTGCATTGCGCATAACTAATATTTGCAAAAGATAACTTCAATAATTACTTAACATCTAAAAGGCAAAGAAGAGCTAAAGAATGCCAGTGCTGTAATAAGCTTGAATGTAATGCATGTATATATTAGCTCACATTGCTTCTGTAGGACTTTCCATTGGCTGGAAATCCCGATAAAGAGAAGACAGTCAACGTTTTCAACGCTCGCGGCCTCAGATGGAAACGTCTACGAACCATCGGAAATCCCACTTTCTCGGTCGCAAATTTGAAAAAGGTCAATTGTCTCGTATCAACTGCACGATAGTCAATAATAATTCATTCGAAAAGTTTCAGCTGATGCCAACAGTTGATGAGCACATCAACGACTTGATTGAAAAGTTGGACGCCGAGGCGGCAGAGGGCCGATCCTTTGACATTTTCAAGCTCTATCAGGACCTGACCTTGAATGTCGTTGCTCAGATCAGCTTCGGCGTCTCCAAGGACGTCCTCTCTAATCCAGAAAACAACTACTTGCAATTGGCGAAGAAGATTTTTGGCCAACAAAAGCTCATCAACAACATCTTCACAATCTGCTCAGGTTTGAGAGAAATGTGCTTTGGGCAAGGCGACATTGTAAGCCAAAGGGGGGAGGCAAAAAGGTCCATAGAAATTATATAAATTGGCTCTTTATTGCAATCAACCGTGAAAGGTCTGATCCACTGGGTCAAGCTAAGGCACTTATTGAATGATCGGCTTTCCCAACGATTTAGTTTGCTAGGACGATAGATTCCTTTTACTTCCCCTTCTCTTCTGAGGCAACAACCTCTGAGCTTCTAAATCTACAACTTCGCAACTGAAAGAATGCTAAAGATTTTTTGGTTTAGTCATCATTCCCGAATTCACACCTTTCTGGAGAGCGTGCGCGCAGGTGTCAGCCACCTTCCGCGATCTCCCAGGTCCTCAATTGCAGAAGGCAATTAAGCAGAATGTGCAAGAACGACGCGCTACAAAGGTAATCCATTTTCAAATAACTGTTTCATAAATTTTAGTGAAGTTTAATTAAATCATATAAATATATATATTTATCTTATAAAATATATGTGAAAGTTGCTACATTCCCTTTTCTGCATACTTTATATGCTATATTAAGTGTTATCTCGTAAAAATAAATTTCTCGCGGTAAATTCAAACTCGCAGCGCCGATTGCAAGTAACTCTGATATGGATATCAGTTTTCTGTTTAACGCGCAACGCACTAGAAGTCGTTCGGTAACAGCGGCGCGAATTCTAATTTGCAAATTTGCAGGCGACTTACAACGGACCAGTCGATTTCATTCAACTGTGGTTGGATGCCGAAGCCGAACCAGGCTGGCAAAGCAACCAAGAACAAATGCAAGTATCACAAGATGCTCGAATGGAGATGAATCGGCTGAAAATCGAACGAAAATTGAGCACCGACGTAACTACTCATCTCATGCTTCTCACTTCTTATTATGCTTTATTGATTACAGGAGATTGTCGCTCAAAGCTTTGCATTTCTTGTTGCTGGCTTTGATACGACTGCAAATTCTTTGGCTTACGTATCCTACCTCCTGGCTACAAACCCTGACAAGCAGACCAAGCTTTATGAAGAAATTGTCAGCAACATTGATGATATGGTAAGAAAGCATAGTTTGTCTAAGCAATATGGAACACAATTTCTATTTTATAATATTTTCACTTAATTAAGGTCCCTTTCTGACTTAAAAAGAACGTCTTAGAAATCATAGAGAACATTTAAAAAATCAGATCAAGATAAAAGATGTTTTCTTAGATTTTAAAAGTATCCTCATTAAGGTGGAAATGGTATATTTGTTCAGTTTTTGACAGTTGGCTCTCAAAGCCTATTTTCCATCCACTTTGATCTCTGTGACACGTAAATGCAAATGTACTCTTTCTCTTCTGCTCAATAAGAAAAATATTCAATTTTCGATCGAAGGTGTTTTGGAAAGTTTTAAAGGGACAAAATCACCGACTATTATCCTATTTTAGAGAAACGTTTAAAGGCCTACTTTATGCCGTACCTCATAAAATTGCAATACTTGCAGACGAACATTTCGTACGAAGATCTCATGCGCCTAAAGTACTTGGACTGGGTAGTAAAGGAGGGATTACGGCTCTATCCACTGGCATCAATGTAAGATGTTCGGTATTCCGATGCGACCTTGTTCAACGATGTTCTTCTTTTTAGTGTAAACTCCCGTCAAGCAATGGCCGACACGACCATCGGTGACGTCTCGGTTCCCGCCGGAATGTTTGTAGTCGCCGACACGTGGACGATTCATTACAGTCGTGAAATTTGGGGAGACGATGCGGATCAGTTCGTACCTGAACGGTAACACATACAGTTGATTCATCTGCCCCACTAAGGCTCCTAACTTAATCCCTTGCATCGTTGCACACTGTTTTATCGCATAAAAAAAGAATTCGAACAAACTGATATCAATTTCATCGAACTTTTGCACTTTTGCAGAACTGAGAAACTGCGGAATTGATTATTTTCAATTTTCTGACCAATCAGCACACTTCAGTTGGAAGTCTGAAATTCTGTAATTCAATAACTTTATGAAACTGCCTCCCTCTCCAATGGTGTCGTCGTTTGCCGTCAGGTTGAACTTGTAGGGAATGACCATTTTGAGCAACTGGTCCATTTAAGGCCCCGTTGAGCGTTCGGGCGATTTGCTATAATGAACTCGCTTCTGACTGGAGCCCCTTCATCGTTCAAAAGATTCTCTATGCGCAGCGCGCAGCGAACTTGGCTCTTCACATTGTAAAATGATGAACGACTCTTTCATGTGACTGCAGATTCGATCCGGAGGAGAATAGAAAACCGCAACATCCGATGGCGTGGATTCCATTTGGTGCCGGTCCTCGTCAATGCATAGGAATGCGATTCGCGTTACTCGAGGAGAAGCTCGCTCTTGTGAAAATTATCAGTAAATTTGAGCTGCGCACCAGTCAAGAAACAACGGTAAGCTTGTCAGCTCAATTTAAACACTATCACGTGCTGTTAATAAAGAAAGAACTAAAGCTACCTCCCTGATTATGCTGGTTTCTCATATTCTGCAAGTCTTCTGATATAATAACGTGCTTTTTCGCAATGGCGGCGCTACAGTATGGACGAGAGAAATGGCTCGTCTTTTGGATGCACAAAGATTTCGAGTTCGATTAATAGTTATAGGAGATTACTTTTTGATTTCCACTGAAGAGTCAATTTTCTTATGTTTTCTTTCTTTGGCGTATTGTGTAGAAAAATTCTCAGAAATATAAAAAATCAAATATCTCCTGACAATCAATGCATGTTGCTTTTAGATCCCGCTGAAATTAAAAGGAAACTTCGCTGCCACCGTATCACCCACTGATGTGACCATTTGTGTTGTGCCACGTTCAGATTATTAACTCGATATCGTATCCATTCTGTACTAATCGTGTTCGATCCAGCAATACATGAGCTTAGAAAATGAATTTATTGCTATATGATGCCCAATAAATGCTTCGCGACAAATATTGCAGGAGAAAATTGCACACAGGTTAGTAAGGAACACACTTGAGCAATCATATGTCAAAAATGTCGATATTAAATTGCACAAAATTATGCCAACCATTTGACGCTAAATATTGTCAAAAGACTGCATACTGGGGTGGACTAAACAAAGAGACCAATAAAGCTATGGATATAGTGCTTTTAAAAAGCAATAATGGGGTAAGTCACGCGTACAAAACACAGAGCCACAAAGTGCTGTGAGAATAGAACAGAAATGGCGATTAGGGAACCCTTCCGTTAATTCCAAGCGCTTTCACTAAGGTACTGCTATTTGCATTGCCCCGTACTTCGAGCTATAGTAACTGTTCGTTAAATAACAGGAAGACTACGTGTCAGTAAAGGTCTGGAGTGAGCATGGAGAAATGGCGGTGGGACATTTATCCTACAGCAAGGGGGATCGAGCAGAGATGGTCTTCGGTCGCTGCCTGGGAGTATAAGCCGTCTGAGAGGTGTACACTCTCGGTCACAAATCCTCTTTTTATCCTATGTTTACCAAAAACCCATCGACTCCCAGTAATTCTGTCTATTAACTGTCCTACCCTATAGTTGTTCAGAGTTCATAGTATCCTAGTCTGTTACTATTTTGTTAAAAAAGTCACCACCGCATCGCGGCACTCAATCGTATCAAAACCTTCTAAAGATAAAAAAGATCTAAAAGACTAAATATTTTCCTCACTCCCAAACTCTTCACGCTCACCTATTGTAGCACTATAAACGAAGTAACCGCATTAGTACATGAAAATGCGAACAGCGAGGAAAACAGCTACAATGAATATCAGAGTACTGAAAAAGACCATCACCATAAACCCAGCTGGACTGACGCAAAAGTCTGCGCTCAGTTTATCAGAGCGATGCGATCTGAACGCCACAGGAGGTGGAGTATCTCTTTGTTGCGCCGGACGCGCAAAATCTGAAAAGAAGTGAGATGACAATCTCCATCTTAACATAGTAGGGCGTATTTCATAAAACTATTGCAGTCGCAGTTTTATAAGGCTGTAAGCGCGGTGATTGATCAGAAAACCGGCAATAACTGGAAATAACCTTAAAATGGCTAATCACTGCGCATGCAACTCCCCATTCGCAATATTCTAACTAGAGTCTTACTGGTAAGCTTTAGACGCTATCACAAACTCCATCAACAATTATGTTTAATCGAAGTGCGAATTGTGAGGGTTAAAAATCACAATACAATAAATTTGTATTCAATTAACGTCATTCGTTGTCATCGCTTGTGCGGCGAAATTGTGTGCGCTCTAAAATTTTTGAATGCGTTTACAGTACCTCTATTGCGGCGGGAATATTATTGCATTCGTAACATCAGTCCCACCTCATGTCTCATTCAATAATTGGCTCTTACCTTTTTCGGCCATGTCGAGGTCTCCAACCATGATTGGGTGCTGGACACTCACGTCTTGGATCAAGTCGTCCAAGGCAACTTGTCGTTTCGGTCGATTTGAATTGGATCGCTTCTTGCGCAATTCAGGGCATTGCGGGCGCTGTCAATAGAGTCGATAAATATAACTGTCGGTTAACGGAAACTCCTTACCTCGCATTCTGTTCCTGGATCTTTGATTGTGATTCGTATTTGACAGTTGAAGTAGAGATTAGTACGGTCGGCGTATTTGAACACGTGAGCCTCTTTGCCAGCCATCAGGTCGGTTGCGTACTTAAAAATGGCAGCCTCGATTAAAATGAACTATTTCGGACTTTTTAGCCAAGTCGAAAAGAGATTTTTAATGTCGCAAGCTAATTCGGAGACGCAGTACAACAAAAGAGATCTTTGAACAAGGAAAGTATTACGATAGACACGCAAATGAGAAATTTAACGATCCTAGTTTTTAAGTTCGCGCGAGAATTCTAATGTCTTGATTGCAGAGCGTTGAACCATCTGACTTTCATTGGTGCGCTCAGGTTTAAGCATATGATATTCACAGATATGACTACAGTATGGAGTGCAGTATAAGGCTGAAGGGGCAGGAAATTTGAATCCTCTACGTTCTTGTTCACTGTAATCGAAGCGATCAGTGACAATGCAAAATTTCTCCTAAACTTCGTCCCTCGCCTCAAAAAGTTTTATTTTCAAAAGGTATTCTCGATATGTTTCACCATATTCTTAAGACAAACCTCCAAATTTCCGAGGACGTGCTTGTCGAGCGCGCATCCTTGATCATCAATCAACTGGATAGTATCGTTGGCCCCGTCGCTGACAACGCAGCCGTACACAACCATGCAGAAGGTGTTGTCAGTGTCAGTGTCACACGTCCATTTGTGGAACACTTGCTGGCCAATGATTGCGAAGCGAATCGGCTTTCCATTCTCGTCGTTCTCCAAGATCTCGTAGCGACACACGGGCATCGGCACGGTCAACGTTTGCAGCACCGTGGTCAGCATACTGACCTCCAGCTCTTGGCTGACCGTCTTGTCGGCTTCCTGTTATCAAATGATGACGATAGAACTGTTTTGGACACTACTCTTCCAGTCCTTCGGCTACCTCACGGGTGTGGTGAAAAATCAGAAAATAATATGTGATGAGAAAAATTGTGCTAGAAATTGGAAATAATGTTCACACGAAATAAATATAGTGACCAAGAGGGCAGAATTTTGAAAGACTCGAGGGTGTCCCTGCCCATCACTGTGTGAAACATACCATATAGAAGCATCTAATCGAGACGGCACGGTCGATTTTAGTGACAAACCTAAAATAAGCTCTTCAGTTGTAAAGTGATATTTGAAGAAAGAACGAACGTTGGGTGAAATTTGATGACAACGGTGGTGGTAACAAAAACTCCGCGCGGCTCCAGCTGAAATAGTATCAATTAAAAATACCGACAATAGATGGAGAAAATTGTAGCTGCGTTCAGAGGTTATTTTGATTCGACTTCCTTTGCTAACAAATTTTAAATAATCTGATTGAATGATTCTTCAATTATTTAAATCGATTTAACTATTTAAATGACAGAAAAATGTTTTCAACTCCTTATTGAGCCCAAATTACAAAATCTTACTGATCGTTCTCGTTTCAGTCCGCAAGAGTCAAAGGGGAGGTCAATGAAACCCTGATTCTGGCTGCTATCGCCCTCGTGTCGGCACTTCTCTTCATTGTAGTGGTTGAGGACGTAGACGTGTCCCTCGAAGGCATTTTGCGTGTTAAACGCAACTGCGATCGATGTGCCACCGCATTGCACCTAAAATTGCATATTATGTTCTCTTGAGAGGTTTTGTGCAAAGCAAAGGGAGTAGTGGCTTCGCGATCATACACTTAAACGGTAGTCACATAGCTAAGACGTTAAGATGAGAGTGAAAAAGTCAAAGGGCAATTAGGAAGATCGGCGCTTGCCGAATTATTCACTTTCTGATTTCCTATTTTAAGTTTTTAAGCCATTCCTTTCTCATTGCGATATGACAATGCTTCAAGGCAACTTTTATCGCAACTAAATGAACTATCTTCATATCATGGTTATGTAATTCCGGCGACAAATCGTCACCGCGTTTAAAAGCATGTTCAACGAGGCCAGCACTGTTACTGCGCTGAGTTTACCAACTTGTAGCATCTCGGTTCGAGAATGATAGGACTCGGTCTTCTTTCTCCGAAGTTAACTTGCAAGCAATAGGCAATTCAAAAAACTCACCTCTGGGTCTCCTTCAACGCCGTTGTCAATTGGAATAGCATCAACGAGGGAGACGGCCAGTAAAGAGATGCCAAGAATGAAACGCGTCCAGTTCATGATGACGGCTTGAAGCGATTGCTGAGTCGAAGCAGTCGATTGAACGCACAAGTTCAGCTCCTAATCGACTGTGACAGCGTCGTTGCCGTCCGTTTATAAAGCGACCTTGGCAAAACAGCGTTTCCGTCTGATAGCAATCGCGGGGGTGGGTAGTAGAAGGCGAAAGTGGAACGACGGATGGCGGAGGTCGTCGTCGTCGTCTGCGGGGCTCTGTTTTCGCCCAGTCGCCGACCCGCCGGTGGACGGCCGAATCGAAGGCGACGGATGCGGTTGGCGCGGAAAATCAGAATCGGTCCAAGGGCACCGACAACTGATAACTGCTTATCGTGCAGGATATCAAAAGGAACAAGGCGGCGGGCACAAACGGCGACGTTGCGGCGATTTTCGTTCCGATTAACGGAATATAATATCAATCAATCGCCATAAACATTGTATATCCTATCGCATTCGTTCTTTGTCACAAACGGCATGCGCCAAGGGGTAAACACATGCTGTGGTCTTTGCATTGTTCTGCGGAAGTTGACATTTTTTAATTTCTCAATCTTTTTCTCGCCGAGGTGATCGCCAAGCGGATCAATTTGATAGATGCGGCTAAGACCGGAAATCAGTAGGATATTTGCAGATTTTTTCTGTTTCTTTTATTCGGTACCACTGCGCACACACAGTTCAGTTAGACATAAGCTCGACCCGGACGATATTAAGCAGAAAGATGCATAACTGGAATGAGTAAAAGCGATAGTTAGAGGTGCAGGGAAGGGGAGCCACAGCCAAATGAGTTGTCTTCATTTTTTTGGAGCCAAGAAAGAAAATGAAATGGGTCCCTGTTGATGTGCACCCATCAATTGCACTATTGCTGTCTTGGCGCGTGGGAACTCGCATTAGAGTATTCAAAACGAGCGTCTGAATCAGGTCGTGCACACTGTAAAGTTAAGTTAGAATAGGCGACTCGCGAAGCTTCATATTAATTTATTGTTTATCACATTCCATTCACGCCTTCGCGCGCAGCTATCGCTCTGTTCTCAAACCTTTCGATCAGTAAGATGGCGGACCACACTCATTATAACCCGTCAAACTCCTCAAGGCGTCGCGTCTCGAGGTGAGACACCATTTTATGCCAAGAATAGTAATTAGTTCTTGATTTGTATTTCTAATAAATAATAGAATGCCTTTGGGAGTGGTTTGCTTGAATCAGTCATGGTTTTTAAGCTTGCTGATGAAAAAATTACCTCATGAAGCGAGCAGCGTGTGTGTGTAAGCGAGCGAGTATACTCGGCGTTATAACAGCTTACTTTTTGTGACTAACAAAAATGCAATAATCACAGAGGGAGATCAAAAACGCAAAATAGAAAAGGGCACAAGCAACGAAACTACACAGCCACCAATCGAACGGCAGTGGAGCCATGTATTATTTGTTCAACTGGCATTGCTTTGTTTAATGACGCATGCGCTTAAAAGATTGAGTCTAAACTTATATTCAGAGCCCGATTTGAGACGTAAGACTCGCCGATACCAAAACCTAAGCCAAAAGGAATGAATAATAATGTTCACTATTGAATACATGACTCCCCATAGTCCGACAACACAGCCACGGATCGACTTCAGCTGGCTTCCCGCAATTATCAAATTCTTTTTAAAAAGATAGCCAGGCAAACAAGACAAAGTTTTGTATTTGCAACAAGAACAAAGTCAAGTATTTTTACAAGTCATACAGTATGCAGTATCACAGAAATGATACACACTTAAAAAGGGAACTGCGCTCACCCCCTACCTGAAAGGAATGTACTGTGCATCACTTTTAACTACCTTTGACAGACTGGCTGCAAATTATGTCTTTTTATATTGCAATTAAGTTACCGCTAAACAGCTTGTCATAGGTAGCTGAAAACAATACTATAGATTCCTTTCAGGGTGGGGTGACCACAGTTCCCCTTTGAACAAAGACGCTAACAATAAATGGCACAAAGAAGTTGATAACAGTACGAGCATTGCTCTGCGACTCAATCGAAGTCGGGAANTTGCTCTGCGACTCAATCGAAGTCGGGAATGTCGTCGAAGGAATAGCCGTTCTCGCCACAGAACGCGTAATAGGCGATTCGAACGTGGTAGGCTCCCGGCACGAACATCAATAGACCGAGAATCAACAGCGGCCAACTCCTGTCGTTGTGCTGAAACGTAATGTATCATCGTCATTTCTTCGGCAGAAATTACTTGAAAAAGAAGATGTGGTACAGTCTAACCCGCATTATTGCACCCCGGATATATGCAGGGCCCGAATCATTGCAGCTTTTGGCTGGTTCCCGAGAAACTGCAATGACGCGGGTTTGACTGTAGTACGTTTTAATGTAGTACAGTAATTGCGAACATTTCGTTGTGGGACCAAATTAATTTTGCAAAGCTGGCCGTGATTAGTTCGATATAAATGAATGCGGATGCAATGAATTGTGAGATTGCTTGATACTTGAAGTCGTAAAGTGCACGAGAAAACATAGGCGAACATGTATGAAATGTTAAAATAACCCGCACCTTCCTCTCTAGCAGCGATCCTAGACAAAGCAGGAATAAGTAATACAGTGAAACCCGGATAAGTGCACAACCCGGCTAAGTGTAGACTTTCGATGCTTTTTCATGCCCCAAACTATTTTCGCCCTATGTTTTGTATATGATCGGAACCCGGATAAGTGCACAACCCGGCTAAGTGCACGAAATTTTCTTGCCGCACCGATGTGCACTTATCCGGGTTTTACTGTATATTATTTGTCATAAAACTTTCAATGTGCGTTTGCCGACGAAATTTCAGCGCATTTGGTTGCTATCTCAAATATTTTCAATAACAGTCTTCTCAACTGCCACCCGTAAGAAGTCGTTACTTGCCATACAGGAAATATACAGTACCTTTGCCTCAATGATCCCTGTGATCATCAAAGTACCGACGGTGGTCAGACAGCCGCCGAAAATGAACAGCGCCGTCGCCAAACACAACGCCTTCCAGGGAATTTTCGACGGCGGCATCGCGTACTGCAATAGATTAAATCAGCGATTGGTTTCTGATAACGACCACGACAAATACCAATGTCATTTTGCACTCTTATGCACTGTTAATTATGATTTAAAAGGAATGATATTTTATTTGTAAATTATCATTAGGGTAGAACAATTTTGAGCAATCTATGCTTTTTCAAAATCTTTATCAGATAATTTTATATGATTGAAATGTTGGGGAACCAACAGCGAAAGGTACATAAACGATCCGTCCCATACGCTATACGTACAGGATACTGTAAAAATGCGTGTGCGTGTGGCGTGTTCGGTTGATGAGGCGTATTGTTGTGGTACGGGACGAGATTACCTGAATGTCGCAGAAGCCGCTGTCGGGGGCGTTGACCAATTTCTGATAGCGCACATTGCCGACGACGTCAGCCCGATTGGGCGAACGATCCGGTGCAGTGTATATCAGGTTTCGACGCATTTCCCCTGCAGGATTACTCAACGTTTGAATGCATTATTTAATGGAGGTACGCATCGCCATGTGGCAAATGCGCGGCAACAACCTCACATCGAAATTAATCGATCGATTTCAATCAATTCTTGTTGCGTGTGGCTCAAAAGGCCATTTTATATTTGTACGGTAAATATCCATGAAATATATCGATCATTCATTTGTATCCTCTGAGCAACAAAAAAAGGATGAAAACACGATATCAATAAGCTAAGTCTAGTAAACAACTCTGCTTAGATTCGAGGACATCGGGGTTTTTAATCGCCCGAATCCAACTCTATATGCTAATAACGCATGGGCAAACAACATATGAGAGAAGATACATTAACAACTTTAAAAGGAACTGCAATCAGCTCAAACCGAAAGCAATCTACCGTATATTGTCTTTTGCTACCTATAACAAGCCGAATGCGAATAATATCTGTTTATGTTGTGATTAATTTACCGCTTAGCAGTATGTCATAGATAGCTGAAAACAATAAATGATAGAATACTTTCGGCTCGCAGTGACAACAGGTCCCTTTTAATCGACGCATTTATAATCTAATCATCATCATCATCTTGAGCTGCTGGTTTTTCGTCGCCACTAAGCAGAACCCTTGTGAGTTTCTCGAAAGCTTCCATGTCAGTGAACAAAATGGGACTGGGAGAGAAGAGGATGTGCTTTCCTCGAACGACGACAGTACTCAACGCGAACAAACTCTTCTTTGCTTCTTTTTCTGGGTCAATTATCTCGTTGGAATGGAAGCGGTGTGCTCGGCGTTGAAGGAAAAAATTGTAATGCACCGTTGTGAATGTCTAAAATTTGCAGTGATTTGGTTAAAAGCAGTGCTCTAAGTGAGTCCGAGTTTTCAAAATGGCGGGGTTGGGGAATCAGCGGCAATCGGAGCTACTCCGATCCCATTACAGCTTCAGTTAATAATGATTTGATTGAGAAAAACATAATTTTACCTGAAATCAGCTCGAATAAAAGCAAGTTGTATAATGAAGATATAATTTTTCACTCACTAACCATCAGATCAGAAATATTTTTGTATTGGCTTCACAATGAATACGTTTACATACTACATTCAATTTTGTTGTGAGGCAATATAGGCCTGTTTCAGAAGCGATCAATTTAATTCAGAGAATTCTTAATTAATATTGCGGTGCTATATATGAAAATTCTTTCCTAATACAAAATTTTGACCATAATTACTTTGCTTTCAGTCTATTCCCAAAGGAACGAGATCGAAATGAAACGCGAATGCAGTGAGCAATTAACAGTATATTAATATTTGATTGCGCAAAATAACTTTCTTATTTGATTCTCACCAATTTCACATTAATTTAGAGTCAAACATTCTCCAAATTTATATAGAAGGAAAGAATAAAGTATAAAAGTGCAAATTACATCGGTGGCGCTGTTGTAGTAAATCTGAAGAGCGAATCTTTTGACAAGATAATGAAGCAACAGTGGAGATAGAAGAACTAATACGGCGACAGCGTTGCTAAAAATAAGCGCTGCTAATGTCGACGCCTGCTCCATTGCTTCTTGATAAAGCTGAAATGTTTGCTATTTTTAGTTTGCAGTCGTGAGCTTATTTTAAATTTATCGAGCTGGTTTGTTTATATGCGGTAAAAGGGAATAACGATAAAGTATTTGTTATACCGTGTGATCATAGTGATCGGCTAAGATGCATTTGTACAAGTTACTTGGGTTATTGTTCGGCTGCCAAGCGGTTGTCTGACCGCTCCCCCTCGTATTAGTAAACTTTTAGTACGTTGGTCGCAGTATGAGCACATCCAGTTGAGCACCAACCCCGACGCCTAATAACTACGGAGGACAAGAATACAACAGTATATGAATAGTTTGGACGAGCAAAGGGAGGAAGGTAAAACATCAGCAGAACCTGAGAGGAACTCCAAGAAGTGTGCGGTAGGAGCGCCATCACCAATTCCAGTCCAAATACTGTTTTAAGGAAACCGGCTCTGGGGGAACGAACAGTGGCAAACTTATTGCATGTCTAACACAACTTCTGAGGGGAAGAAAGGTATAGAATGGTGACATAATTGCTACACATCGCTCATTGCGGCGATCTGACCTGTCCTCACTGCATACCCTTTTCCCAAGGAAAGTTAAACAGGCAGGCCGCGGTCGCTGGCTAAGAGAAAGTGTCGTCTTCAAACTATTTATTGTTGAAGGCCTAATTGAAAAAGGTTCTAATGTGATGCAGCGCGGATAAGAGAGGTGTCTGGCCCGATCCGCTTTCAGTTTTATCCAGTTTTCCCCAAAGTAAGATCGCGCAATCAATAACCGACTCATTCTAGTCCATCACTTAACAATGAATGCCAAGCTCGGCTCACCTTATAATTCGCCAGCGGCAGAAGAACAGCAGAAAAGATGGTGGTTGAAAAGCTGAGCAGTTTGACCATGCGCATGGCGTCTGCATTGGCTTTCGGAGCGGTGTAGATCAGTTTTCCGAGGTCCTCGGACGACAGCTTGGCGATAGGGATATTGGTGCTCGAAGAGCTACTCGCTGTAGCCCTCGCTGATGTCGACAGACAAGCGGCGCTGCCGACCGGAGTGCGTAACCACGACTGCCAGCACGGCCGACTGGTTGCGCAGCAGACGGAAGCATTGCTGTTGATGACGGCGGACACTAAGCGACGACCTGCGCTTCGGGAAACTATCCGAAACGCCAGCATTCTCGCTTCCTTTCTTTTACATCAAGCTGCTTTTCCGCTGATTCAAGAAAAAGTTGTGCGAACTTGCATAATTATTGCATCGAACTTGTTCGAGCAGAAACAGCAGAGGCGACTATTTGTTCTTAGTCACAGGCAAGAAAGACGACGCATATTCTCCGTACATTTTTGATACGGTACAGGAGGAATATGTGTGGTGAATGTGCGCGTGCGGGAAACTGTGAATTTGGCCGCGCTCCAAATTGTGCTCAACGTCGAAGTCGACCAGTCTACTTTCATTCTTCAGTCGATTATCTGCGTGCAACGTGTTCTTCTACTCTCTGAATAATTAATCGAAGGAAAAATGACTGATCTTCACGTCGATCCCGTAGGATATGCGGCCAGTGTTTTCGGTATGAATGAAATTTCTACTTTATCCTATTCTATTCCAAATGATAATGCCCAGAACATTAGCACAATCGAAGCCCAACACTATTTTTGTATACAGTGGCAAGGCAGAATAATAAGGTTCCATTAAAAGTACTCTCATAAGAAAAGATGGACAGATTTTTCGCTTAACTTCATTCGTTACAGCGTGAAAGTTGAGGAGGTTTCGGACTTTTTCCTATTATACTCTCATTTATCTTATCAATTTTCAGAGCGCAATGTTGCGAACGGAAAGTCAGACGATGTCTTCAAGCGCCTTCTCAACGAATTTTCTGAATATTGCGAGCAGAACGATGCAGCCTCGAAGGTGCGCATCAGTTTATTTTCATATGAAAATGAGTTAAATTGTCGCCACCACTGCTATCGTCCACATAGCTTATCGAAAGTGCTGCTGCAGTTTCAGTATGTAATTGGATTTGATAATGGGCTTAAAATCAATGCGAGTGTATATATTCCTCTCCTATTAAAATTGTGGGCAGTTTTTAAGTAAAATCGAAACTTAATTTTAACTGTTTCTGAGTTAACCCCTGTCGCAATTAGTCTTTTCTTGAAAGTTTGCACGATCAATTGAGATAATAGCTGAGTTAAAAGCTACCAGCTCTGATCAGCAAAAGTAGCAACGTTTAACTATGCCGTCAACAACACAACAAAATGAGCTGTATTCCACTGCTTCTTGTGAAATGATCGTAATTCAGCAATATACCAAAATCGCCATTTCAGGTCCCTTACCTTCATCGCGACGCTTTGGGCGATGTCTATCCCAAGTGTTTGGTTCGTTTCCGTGGCATGATTCAGGATATGCACGGAGCGGAACTGTTTCTTTCTTCCATTTCGGCCGATGGGTTATCCGAAGATAAACCAGCCGTCGCTGTTTGTGGATTTCTGCGCGACAAACTCGATTGCCCGGTAGATAGTCAAAAATATACATTCTTGTTGTAATGCATACAAATCAAGCCACAGTCAGTGCACCATTGCAACTATATTTTGCACTGAACTATTGAAGCGAATATTGCGGTTGATACATTTTAGAAGTGCCGTGAACATTTGACGATAAGTAATAATAAATCTTAGAATGAGTTATGTAAACTGCTTCAAAAATCGATATCATTTCTTCGTATTAATTCACGCGCGTTAAAACCATGAAGCTACTATCAGTTTGGTTAAAAACGGTGTGCAAGCACCGAAAAACGAGCTGATATGTGCGAAATACGGTGCCTGGCGAGATATCTTCTTACTGACTGAAAAATATTTGATTGTACTTTTTAAAGCCTGGTTACAAGCTGAATTGGGACGCAATGGAGAACGTAACTGCCTCTCGTGAAGTCTTCACGGTGATCTCAGTGGCGGGTGAGACGGAGTGGTTCGAAACGGCCAGCGACGGCTTGCGACTTCCTCCGCGCATACACTCTGCTGCTACTGCCGATCCCCTTGCCGCCATGGGTAGGTTTTCAGTAGGGCTATCGTATCTTGTATATGACTGCAGAATACCGTCTCGATTTGTTATTATTACTTTATAAAGACATTTTGATATAACTGCATTTTATTAAATAGCAAGAAAGTCGCTTATGGTACTAACTTTGCTCTATAAACTTGAATTTTAGAACATTTTTCTTTGTTTTGTAAGTTTTAAACAACTTCGCTCGTGACTTCTGAGGTCCCACTGTAAAGTGATGCGTTTCTTCATTCTTTTTTCATGTTATGTAATGTTCATTTTTTGCCTACGGCAGCATTCTCTTGCCACATATCCTCTTCTGCTTGACAAATATATATTTAATCGTGAGATGCAGTAGCAGTTGTTGCCTCAATCTTCAGTCATTCTTTATTGAGCTTTTGCTGTTGTCCAATAAGATGAAATTTCATGTTGCAGCCTCGTGCACAAAGAGACCGATCGAGGACTGTTTGAACGGCGATGAAGGAGACGTCCCTGCAGCTCAGATGGACGTTGACTCATCGAGCGACGTTTCCACCGAAAACAAGCACCTTAAGGCTGCGGAATCCACGAAAGTTCATGAAAACGGAACGAATGGGACTCAATCGAGCGCGGCGAAGAATTCGTTGCCCTCGCTTCTTTCCGATAAACTTGCGCACCTCCCGCTGTCGACCGATGTGGCAACCCCTGTGTTTCGCGCTAAAGTAAGCAGTTAAAATTTATCTTGAATCTCAAGGTCATTCGTTATGATTCACCAACCTTGCTGTTAATTTAGTCAAATTAGCTCTATATTATTATACAGGTTGACGAAATTGAATGCTAGAGGGACAAATTATGATGATAGTACAACTCGATATTTCGTTGCAGTTCTACGGCAACGGCGCCGATTCGATTAAACTCAACGAAGTCTACGAGCTATTCGGCGTTTTGTCGAACGACATGGTGGATGATTGCGACTCAATCGACGACGGCGACCAGTACGTTGCTCCTCTGTTCATCAATAGCAGAAGTATACCGCTGTTGCAGTGTGCACCAATCTCCGCCACCGTCTTCGCTTATTCCAAAATTGCACGTCGTCCACTATCGCAAATTACGATCGCCTTTCGTGGGGACGCTCGACTTTGGCGTCGTCGTGAAGTCGCTGCAAGCGCTACTGACCAAGTTGTTCGCTGGCGACTCGCTCTCTGCGCAGTACTTCCTTTGCTACCTCGCGTCGAAAGTGTATGTGCAGTCTTTTTATGCAACAGTATCAAATCGGATTATTATGTATAATACAGTTGAATTCGGTTTTACAGTTACGCTTTTACCGTAAATTTTTGCTGTTTCCCCAAGTCCCGGTATGAATAAATTTCCTTGTAGCACTTCGTTGGGGTATATGATAGTTTGTTAGAGTTCAGCACATGATTGTTTGAATGAATTTCGAGTGGGCAGAATGCAGATTAGAGATTTTTGATAGGCGATCGCGTCAGGATTCTCTACTTACTCTATCGTAAAGCCTGAATATGTGCAGCGCCTCGGAATCCAATAAATCCTCGAATTACATACTCCTTACACTTATTTTACTCCTTTGAACGCCCCCTTCACCGGCAAAATGATCCATATGACCTCTTCATTTGTGCCTTTTTCAGTGGCGTGCGCGGCGAAGAAATCCCAGTCGGCTGTTTGCCGCTTAACCTCATGAAAGTACCAGCTGGCTCGGAGACGGCAGAAACTCTTGCGAACATCCTATCACTCCTTTGTGATAAGGTAGTTTAGGCGTTAAACTTACGTGGAACATTCTAGAAGTGTCGCCGCGACTTGTCAAATAATCACTAAGAATGCTTCATTAATGCTTTCACTTTTTCAAAACAATATTTAGAGTATCCTCCACTACCTAATGCAGCCTTGAAAGCTTTTCATAAAACGATCTCAGTGCTCATTTTCTTTTATAAAGCCGAATCTTGTCGAGTTTAGTATTGAATATCGAAAATATTTTATAAAATAGGCCTCCAAAAAGATTACGGTAATAGAAATTGTTATGTTCTTAGATAGTTGACTCCGCTCAATTCTTCTATTTACTCTCGCGGCCAAATGGGCATACAACTCATAGGGTAGGCAAGTCGGTAGACTACAGCGTAAGCGTAACATCACAACGTGCAACAGTGAGCGTGCGCTAAGCTACACATACATTCACGAGAATGGATATGGTTTCATGCACGAACTCCCCGTGCCGGGACTCTGGGGTTTCAACACCCCAACAGAAATGCATTATTCCGGCTATAGGTTGACGTGCTGCCGCTGACTCTGGAAGTACTCAACTCGAAGCCGTTCGCGCCGGTCAAGGATTATTCTCGCGAGCTGCTGACATCCGGTCGGCTTCAGCTCGCTGACGGCACGATGTTGCTCATCGATGAAACTGTCATGCAAGCCGGTCAGCTGAACGAAATTGGTATTGCTAGCTTTATTTCGTAATTCTGTGAAGTTATCCGACTGGTGGTGCGCTGACGAACCTATCGATTAAGCCCAAATGGTAGTTTTCGTTGTGGAATGCACGTTCTTTTGCGTTTTTAGAAGGCGCGAATACGAAATATTTTGTTTTTCATGCATTCCTGCGTGGAAATCATTTCAAGCGCCTCCTTCAAATTTACGGCGTCCAGTGATAACTAAGCCAGTTTGTTTCACAATTCGACGAGCAACTTGCCGGAACGACCGCAGTCATGTCTTTTAAATGAACCTGTAGTCGCTGTTAGGATGTTAAGTAACTTTTTTAAGCTGTACGTGGCAAAAAAACCAGTGTGGCGGTATGTTAATATAAGCTGAAGCTGTCGCAACGACATCTAGCTTTTCATGCGCAGTTAAGAGTGTGTTAGTGATGCACTTTGCAAAGTTCTTGATCATTGAATTTGAAGCATGCAATTGTCCGCATCTCACTGCGTGGTTGTTCAAGCGTGTCGGCCGCTTTCAGGCTTGCGCAACATTGCTTTTCTGCGCTCGGTAATAAGCTCGCAGAAACTCGCCTACGACTTCAAATACCACGTCGCCGATTTCGACACCGACATCAACATCCTCGTCCTGTCAGAAGGCAAATCGCTCTTGCAGGTATTCAATAGTTTATTCCCCTTGATCTATAGAGTTTCAGGAACCCAGAGTCAGAATTGTATCATAAGGAACTATCGTTTCCGAAATGAAAATCGACGGAACTGTTATTTTGAGAATCGAAACACTTCTTCACTGATATTTTTAGTATTTGCCGATGAGTAACAAGAAATCTTAGATTGAATAAGGCAAATTGCTTCGAAAGTCAATAGTACTTCTTTCAATCAATTCACGAACGTAAACACCAATATTCAGCTATCATTCTTGGTGAAAAACGGTGTTTTCGCACCGAAAAGCGAGCTAAACTTTGTCAGCCATAGTACCTAACGAGAGTCTTGCCACTGATCGAAAGATGTTGACTATATTTTTCGTATTCTTCTTCAGTGCCCATCGTTGCGTCAACTGCCGCTTCAATCGCCACTCGATCGTTCCGCCCTGACCGACCTTACCAGCGATCCTCTTCTCAACAACTATCGCCATTTGGTTCACGCGGTCCGGGCGTTGTCTGAACGCGTCGCAATCCCCGAGGTTGTCCGCAACTCTATCGCCGACGTATTCGTCGAGCTCCGCAAAAAAGATCAGGCGACCGACGCTTTCCAGTTGCACGATATGATCACTGTGGCCAGGTGCGTTGATTGGTGTAAAGTTTGGGGTGGAAAATGTGGCACTATTGGAGAATAGCGTCCCGATATAACTCGGCACAATGATTTACCATAGATTCACGCTAGTCCACACCGAAATGGCTGATTTTGAGAGCCTAATAAATATATATTAGTGCCGTATATATCTCGCCTATAGATCAGTACCAAGGGAGTATTGCTTGGATCATTTTTGGACGATTATCTCAGTATCCTTTTCTTACGTCTACGAGAGCTGCCCGTGTATCCCTTTGTGTGTGGCGGAAATCATTAACTTGCTTAGACTGCACAATTAAATATATACAGTAATATGTGCGAGTCTCACAAACTATTGATTTTCTCACCACTCATAAGAGTATGGACGCAGATCTCGTTAAGGTGTGGAGGAATGTCTTATTTCTAGTTGCATTTTTGGTCAATAATGCCTATCATTTTTTAGACTGCTGACTGCACTGGACGGACAAACCGATATGACATTGCCTCAGTGGCAAAGTGCTGTTGATTTCGAGCAGCGGCGACGCGCGAGATTATAAAGATCCAAATTAATGATAGCAAGCATTTTTTGCCACTTTTACTGACCATGTTTTACGTGTCTGCGATCGATGCATCGGTGCACTAACTTTTTGGAATCAATGATTTTGCAAATTTTTTAGCTCAATAATTCGTGATTTGAGCGCTTTTTAAAAATTATTGAAACATTTGGTAGTGTTACTATAATTAGTGGTTATAAACAG
>NIUQ01002228.1:0-23644 GCA_002796945.1 Plectus sambesii
GTGGCCCTATTTGAAGTGTGTCGCGAAATCGCGATCGATTCATCATTAAGGGTAGATGAAAAAGCGGCTCCTGTGAGCGCTTCTTTCCCCAATACCATCAGTCATTTCATCTATGAAAAATGAGATTTTGTCCCCGGAAGACCCGGCCGATAAAATCTCAATTAATTTAAACGTGATGGAAAGAGATTGGAAGATTGATAGGATGCCCCTGGAGGCGAGCTATCGACGCGGGCAGCCCAGGAGGCACTCACTCGCTAGTTATAGCTTTGGGGGAGACAGTAGGCTCACCCTCAAGCTGTCTAACTATGGACCACCATACAGTCAAAACCGGATAAGTGCACATTTTTTGCAAGCCCTGAGTGCAACTTTCGTATTGAATCATGATCGGATAAGTGCACAAAATTTTCGTGCCCGGTCGATGTGCACTTATCCGGTTTTGATTGTATCATATCGTAGTTTCTGTTACAACGGTAGATGCTAGAATAAACCCGTGAAACTACGGAAACAACTAACAACAGAAGAACATTCTTCACCACACACCTTGCCCACTCATCAATTTCTTTACACTCTATGTAAATATGAGATTATTTTCCTGTTAATAGCAGTGTGCTTACATTCAGGAAGCGCATCAAGTGAGCAAAATGTTAAAAGGAGTAAAGAGAAAAGGAATGCTGGTGACACGCTTAAGCGAGTTGAAGACACTCTTCCGTCGGCGCAGAAAGCGGCACCCCCGCCACTATCCGACATCGCGAACTGCGATGCTTCTGGGTCTATGATGAGACAACAGTTAACCTCCAAGGTTTGCAATCTATTAACTCTTATAGGCGATACAGTAGGTTAAAGGGGAAGTCTGTTTGACCATTTTCAATGGGCACGTACTGTAATTAATTTTTAGACGCGCATGATAAGGTGTTAATTATTTATTTTTTCAATTAAAAAAGATAAAAGTGGAAATAGTTAACACCATTTTATCGTGCGCGTCTGCATTTAATTACAGTACATGCCCATGGAAAATTGCCGACCGAATTTCCCCTTTTAAAGCCGCGAATTTGAATAAATGATATTAACTCTACCGATATAGAGTGAGATTTGTTTGTACCTGCTATAATTTGTGGTTTAAGCGAACTTCATTCTGTTGAAAAATACGCTCTGAAACTGGCCAGAATTACCGGTACAATGAATTCTACTGTTCCGTATTTTTCTCATACAGCTGATTGCTCTATGACAAAATTATTCTTTAAAATAATTTCTCTCGTTACTTCTCTATAGGACTGTTTTCAGCCGATTTCATCATCGGTCAACGTTTCTTCGCTCTTTCGTCGGTACTTGTCGCGTCCTCTACCAAATGACAACGAGGACAGTCTGGTATACGACGTGGAAGAAGACTTTTCGGAAGTCAATCCCATTCAGTGGACGGGGCCCGAACCTTATCGCTCATTAGAAGAAGTACCATCCTCCTCCAATCATGGCAATTATTCGAGGTAAGGCTGGGCAGGAAATTCATCGTAGCGTGTATCATCGTTACTTGTTAGTCAGCAACTAGAAAGTGTTGCGCTGGCCCGTAGCGATAAAGGTTAATAGTGTTAATGCCGCAGAGAACGCGCTCAATTTAGTTTTCAATACTAAGCGAGCTGCAGCTTGCCCTGCGGGTTTTAGTTAATGATTACGAAATTTTGACAGTATTGCTACATAAAAATATTACCGAGAATGAATGATTAATTTCATAATCACTTCGAAACCATTCTAGACCGGCTTCGCCCGCCAGTTCGACCGGATTCGAGCCGCAGTACATAAGCAGTGATGAAGAAGGGATGGATATGGTCCGGCCGATGGATAACGCTCCACGCTATGCTGCGAAAGTTCGGTACGGAGTGAAAAAGGAGAAAGAAGCGCCGCCGCTTATTACTATCAGCGACGATAGGTTAGCTTTTTTGCTTTTCGCATTAAGACACTCTTGTAGGATAGGGTCCCAAAATCTCTCAACGCAGTGATTAACCACAGGTTTTCGCTTGCCAGCATCGAAACGGCGGATTCGGGGATCCTTTTCTGTAGGAGTAATCGCGATAGAGGCAGTAATTGCTTGGTTACGGTTCAGTGGAAATTTTTTCCGTACGCCCTGTGTACGAAAGAAAGTTGCCACAGTCTTTGTTTTATTCAAGCACACAAGAATAGATTTATATATGCCAGTGACCACATGGGTGAGACACTCGATATTACAAGCGCCTACTTGTGTTAGGCGCTTATTTTAATATTTTTTGTAAATTCCTCTTTCTTTCACAAAAGCTCTTTACTTGCCACTTGACATATATATTAGACACGTTGATACAATTCGGGATATTGTGAGCGATACGATTCTAGTGAGTGCAGCTAACTCTCATAAGATTCTAGAAAGCAAGTGCCCCATCGGGCTCAAAGATAGCTCAGCAAGAAGCACAATCTCCGGTTATCGCGTGATCTCCCCGTTTTCATCTGATCTCGATACACACTTTATGGGATGTATCGCGTGCCTGACGCATTTGCGTCAAGCCTTAATTTGCCCCCTCTTGGGATGTATCGCGGGCTAATCCCGCTCGCGTCAAACCTCAATCGATCGTAGGAAAAGCGCGCAAGCGTTTGCTCAACTATCTATAGCTTCTTAACTGTTACTCGCTTTTTGCGACAATATTGTCTGGACTGCGGTATCGTCGCCGTAGGTTGTGTAACAGATATCGCGAACCAGAGGCCAGCATTGGACCAGCTCTCGTTGCGGGTTCCTTTGATGTGTAAGATGTGCGTTCTCTCTGCTGACCCTTTAACTCATCGACACGCACGTGTTCTAAGCGGGGTGTAAAACAAAGAGGTGCCAATCGACTTGGCGCGAAAGAGCCAACAATCAGTCAGACCACCCAAGAGACAAATGAGAAGTAATTAGCCGAACATGTGGGCCATATATCAGCGCGCAGTAGAGGTAAAAACACATCAATTAGCCAGTTGGCACGAAGCGGCGTTCAAAGATCGCACACGGGAGATTACAGTAGGGCGGAAGCAACGGAAATTGCACATAGGTAAGGGGTAGTTATCGCCGACATAAAAATAGCAAGCTTAGCACAATCCATCGAATCATCCAACGTGTTAGTACAGTAGGATGTCAATTTTGATTGAATATCGCGAGCTTTACGAATAGTAACATTAAGAACGAACATTTAACTTAGGAAAGAAGTGGCCTAGACCAACAAAAGAACATTGAACGCGTGAAGTAAAGAGATGTAATCTAGAGCACCTCCCGCCGTATAGATCTATCTTGATATCGATGTAGTTCTTACATTTGCACCCTCGCCATTAATCACGAAAAGGGCTTGGCAGACGTTTTTCGGGCCAACCATGTTTTCATCAGACTACACTTTTTTAAAGATAACCAGTTGTGGCTTTCGGTCATTAATCACACCAGAACTACAGGGTGCGGCAAAATATGTACGGTTTTTACGTTAAAATACGTTTAAAAAATCGCACGTATTTATGCCGCACCCTGTACACCAGTCGACTAATGCCCTATTGCGACATCCTCCATCTATTCCGGTTCTGTTGTATTTATCGAGCAAAATTATTTACAGATGTTTATCAGAAGGCAATGTTAAGTTCGCAATGCCGAACAAGTCTTAACCTATAATCACTTCTTTTCAATATCTTCGGTAGCATTTTGGTTGTTCGCGTCGTACAGTAAGAATTGACGTAACATTGCAATAAATAATTTATGTATGATGTATGATTTTTCAGTGACGATGACAGTGCACTAACGATTGGCAACGCGCCAACGCCGCCTGCGCCCGAGTTCAAGCCTAGGGCAGTGGTGTCGCCATTTCGCTCTTCGAGTGTCACTCATCTTTCGAACAAGTTCAACGACAGCGGCATGATATTAGTCGCAGACACTTCGGCCACTTCTCCGCTGTCATCAGCACCGAATCGCATGGAGAGCGAGGCGCAGCAGTCGTGCACGCCGAAACGCAAAGACACTGAAACGCAACAGTCATGCTCGCCGAAACGCAACAACGCCGAGACGCGATTGCCGGTGGTCGAACGGTGCGATGGCGACAAGAGGGCGCCTCACCCTCCAACATTGCTTGAGCGACTGCTAGTGGAGAGTGATGAAAACGGTCCTGGAACTTCAGCAGGTAATTTTATACAAAATCTCTTCATCAGTAACAACAGGCTTTGGCCTCGCAACGGAAACGTTTGCGCGCGAAATTCAAATTGCATTGCTGCGAAGTAGAAAACCATTTGCCTAATCATCGAGTGCAAGTTACACTTTTACAAATTATTCTTACTATTTGACATGCTTGCAACGAAAGCATGAAATAGTATAATGTGATTTCATTCTATCGCGCTCAAGTCTATTTTATTCGAACAAGAAGAGTATGTTATTATATTTTACAGAAATTTTTATGAAATTTGCGCCGTGATAATTGCATAAAGATCTTATGAGCAATTTCTGAAAATTTTCATGGAAATTTAGCGTCTTATTTGCAGGGTCTTCTACCTGCGTGGGCAAATATGTACCTGCAGTTAATACTGTCGCATCGCAGCCTCAGCCCTCCGTTCAGTCGCCTGTGCCACTCAAGCCAATGGGTCAGTCCATTTCCATTGTTATCGCAAATCGTTCTGATCTATTTGAAGCAATAGTATCTATTATTTTAATTTTTTACCGTAATTTATTTTTACGAGCTATTCTAAATGTTTTTCGATGTGCCTGATTCGATAACCTAGGATTGGCGGAAAGTTGAAAATATTCACGTATACATCCATCAGGATTGTGCGAGACAAGCACTACTATCCATACGCGAATGCAACTTGTGGTATACTCATCCCCTTACTAAAGATCAAAACTCCTTACATGTGTAAATCTGGAGAAGCTTTATTCTCCTTTGCCGTACAGCAGAATTAGTTTGTAGCGTTTTGGTTTTAACGGTATTTCGCTTATATCGGTCAAAACATAGGAGTCCCCCGTTAACCAGTATAAACGAATTTCATTTAATACCGTAGGATTAAAGTTGACTGATTCTTGCGAGGGCCGAGTGGCTTACCTCTCATATGCATTATTAGTAATTTCTTTATTTGCAGCGAAGAAAACGATTCATCGGTCAGTGTCGCAAGGCGAAGGTCCAAGGAGCTTCCTGCGTTTGATCTCGCTCAGTTAGTTACATTTTGCAGTTCTTATTCAGCCAGAATTCTGTAAACTATCGTAATCTGACCGTGAGACGTGTTAGGAAATTTACTGCAGATTCTGCACGTTCGAATTGATTTTATGCTCACTTTATGAACATGCGCTTTCTTGGATGAGTTTTCGTTGTCGCGCCTACCACTCGCTTTGAACTTGTCGGCTTGAGCAACATGAACTGTTGAATTACGGTAGTTTTCATTGGCCTGATTCAAGCTGAATTATAGCGCAGGCTCCTTACTGAAGCAGTTTTGAAAATAAACCGGCGTAAAGCGTCCCAGAGTTACCTAGGCAACGGGATTGGCTATTTACCTCTAGGATATCCTGTACTGAAGACCTTTAAATTAAGGCGCGTCTCGAGACGCAGACTTGCTATTACAGTATACTATAATTGTCCTTTTAATTCTTGCCGTTACAGGTATAGCTGTGGCCGCTGTAGAAACGATTACTACTGCTTCAGAGATCGGTCTGCCTCCGTCGGCTGACACGTTTAGAGGTACAGTAACTGGCGAATATTTCACTTGTTTTCTTTGCTTCATTGTTCTTTTATTCGCGTCACAGCCGTTGGCAGAGTAGAATTTGCCGCGCATGTAACTGATTTTGTTTACTTCTTTATATTGGTAGATATGGGGCAAACATGGCAACATTATTTGCGACGTAGGCTGCGTAAAAACAGTTCAGGACTGTTTCATAAAACTTGTGAGTGTTGAGAATTGCCAAATTGAGCGGCGATTCCTTCTGAGTATCAATTTTGCATGCGATTATGCACTGAAAGCAGTGTAGCGTTGGAACTCAGTTCTTCATTTCTTAAGAGCTTTATGAAATACGCCTCTGACCAATAAAGTCTTGAAAAAAGCAGCATAAATGCTTATCGATTTAATTAGTTCTTTCTCTTTGATTACAATTCTACTTTAGGATCAAGACTTGCTCGAAAACGCATTCATTCTTCAACCGCTGATGCTTCATCTGATTGCTTGACGCGTTTCACCCCTCAGCGACAAACTTCTTCCACTTCACTACCGTCGTCTTCCACTTGTACGTAATATTTCTGTTCTGTCTCTAAGGAACTTACAAATTTCGTGTGTCATGAGGCTAAAATTTGTTTATTTCAGCGAGCCCTCAGGCTGAAATATTGTCTTCCCCATCTCGAGCGAAATCATTGAGAAGGATTGAGAGTGAACTGGCGACCATTTGTGTCAGCCCAAGAAGGCGCATAATGCCAGAGCTGAGCAGTCCGCGACGGTCAGTCGACAGTGCAGCAAACGTCAGAATTACTTCGCCCTCCAAACCAAAGCAGTCTCTGGCGCGAGCTTCACGGATTTGTCCAATATCTCCAAGTCGTCTGATTGAAGCATTTCCACTGAAGCGAAGAATCTCGCGTGATGAGCGCTTGTGTCCAAATGGTCATCAGGGAGGGCCTGGCACTTCTATGAAGCCAAAATCCAGCATGCAGATGAAAGCCCAAAAGCTGCTGAAAAGGTGTGAAGCCACAAGGCGGTCAAAGTCGCCATCATCACAAGAGAAGACCACCACTCCTGGACTGAGTTCACAGAAGAGTAGGCCGTTCCAAAGTCCAAAGAAGACACCAATTGTTGGAGCTGGCTCAGAGCAGCAGCAGCAGCAGCAGCAGCAAGATCAGTCCAGTATTGTATCTCCTCTTGATGTCATACTATCAGCACCATTGAATAAGGTGGCAATGGAGGGCTATCACAGCACTGCGAAACCTATTGAGAAGCGGCCCACGTTACCTGTGATTGGGCAAGCAAATCGAATGTTGAAGACTGGAACCGCAATGTTGGCCAACAAGAACAAGTCTCCAATCGGACCGTCTGCACCATCTGCTTCATATAGCCTAACGTTGAAGACAGCCGTAGGAGGTGGATTATTAGCTGACAGTGGAAGGAGCATGTCAGTATCTTCCCAGATGGCCAGCCCTCCTGTAATGCATGCATCATCGTCACCACCATCAGTATCATCAACGCCAACTTCTCCACTACCACAGTCGTCATCACTGCAGCTCAGTCCATTTCCAGCAGCGCAGAGTGCATCTACTCCAAGTGCAAGCCAAATTCAGCAAGATCCACAAGGCAGAATCAGATCCATTCTGAAGCCATCAGACAGAGGACAGTCGCACTCTGGCATGCAGCCAAAAGCAGTAGAGCAAGGCGAAGTACCAATGGACATCAGCTTTGATGAACCTGTAGGTGAACAGCTGAGAAAGAAGAGTGAAAGCAAACAAGTGCGCTTTCGCGACGCACTGCACAGTCTGGCTGGCTACAGTTTAGGTTTGGCTGATGTGCGCTTGTTCAATGTTGTTGATCCCGTGAATATGCACTGTGTTCATGATCAGTTAGTTTCTCCTGCGTCTACTTCACTGGATGGCTTGTTGCATGTAAGAGTTTATTTTCAGCACGCTTTTGCCCTTATGATTTATTTATTGCTGTGAAAAAATGGTTTTCCATACAATGTAGGATGCAGTGATATGACATTTTAACTTAGTTATGTCAATCTTTTTAGAGTCCACCACGAAGTCATCATCGCAAGCACACAGTTGATCAGTCAGTTGTTGATGAATTCATCAATGATATTCTGCGCTGGAATCCGAGCTGGCTTACGGAGCGCAAGCTGAACAACGCTGGTAAGCACTCATTTTTTGAGGATAATGTGGTGGCGTGGCTTCAATGCAGCGGCAGCATTACCAAGCATTAATATGGTACAAACGCGGGGATTTAAAATTTAAAATTATGCAACATCTGTGCTTGCGAATGTAGCGTCAGTGATTTGAGACGCTTCAAAAGAGCGACGAAAGTGGTAAAAAGGGTAAGAAAAGGGAGAGGTAGTGGGATGAATGCAAGAAGAAGTAAAAAACATAAGCAAAAGATAATGGGCGCGATATATTTTTCAATTGTGGTTAATAAGGAGACAACTGCTCTGGAAAACTTTGAAGTCCAATTTTCTTATTTGAATAGCTTCCTTAATTGTTCATTTTTTCCAAACTCAATCGAATGTTGTTGAAGTTTGCAAAACTCTTATCTTTCGTCTTATTTCAAGGGTCAGAATAGCTCTGATGCATGCATAGAATAGGAAATAGATTACAGTAACATTTTTGGTTGACTTCAACCAGAAATACGGTATATTTTTCAGTTCCTGAATTGTGTGACGGATTTACGAAGCATGTGCCAACGACTTTTGATCGCCCAATCGTCTACAGTTCTCTTGGCGACTACATAGCATCAATGAAACCGCGTTTCATGTTGAAACTGTGGAAATCGGTGGGTTGTTGGAAAAAGTCAAGCAATCAATAACAACTACTGGGCTGCGCGAAGATTGCTCTCTATACGCGGCAAGGCTGAATGCTTCACTTGGAATGGTTTTCATCAAACAGCATGCAACAGACATTTCCGTATTCGCACGTACACTGACAAAATGCAATAAGAAACACATTAGAAAATCTAAATGGCCATGAAAATTGACTCGGTCGGCGGTTGTAACGCAGACCATAGATATGTCCATATCTGCTTGTATTTCAAAAATAAGCGTATTACGGTGTTTCCTTAGGCGCGTAGTTACTGATTAAGAAAATATGGCTACAGTGGAATTCACTTGTACCGGTATTTGAGGGACATCAAAATTACCGTTATAAGCGAAATACTGATATAATCGAAATTATTTGTATGGGGAGATGCACTTTGGGACCGACAAAAATCACCAGTATAAGTGAAATACCGGTATAACCGAAACCGTTATAAGTGAATTCCACTGTACATAAAAGTTTACTCGTGTCCATAAATTTGATCCTTTATTATCGCCATTTCAATGAAAAATTGCCTTTTCAGCTGTGCGATGATATCGATTTGCGTGCTACAAAGCGAGCCGACCGCTTTTCTCGCTGCGCCCTCGAAGGGGAACGCGAAGCGCGCGGCGATTTTGCCGCCATCAAACTTCGTTGTAAGACCAAAATATTTTTGATTTGAGAGCAACAGAAAGTTATCTTACATCTAGCCAGAGTTGGCTTGTCGCCAAGGGCGACATAACTTTATTTGAGATTTATAGTCAGTGTTTCAGTAGATTGATTCTTTGTTCTTGTAAGGCGATAGATACTTTATTCATTACATATACACAAGTACACCCATTGACAGAGAGCCCAGAATGAAGATGAGATTACTGCAACTATGATCTTATGGGCGATCTCTTTTCGAGATCGCGTCGCTTGCGCTATCATTCGGAGCATCAACGTTATATTCGTTTATTGCTGCCCGTTTATTAACCGCACTCCTTCTATTTCCTTCCCAAGACATTCCTAAATTATGAACGACTCTAAATTCATTTACTATACTAAAAAGCATTGATTTATTAACGTTGTATCATTTATAGTGTTGCTGGCAGTGGAAGCTTTTGAGTGCCAGTGGCAGCAGGCGCCCATCGATATGCTGGTTGAACTGAATTGCACCACTAGTAGTGGACAGACCACGGTTTTGTGCTTTGGTCTGATCATGCACCAAGAAACGAATCCAGCGACTGGCGTGACCAGCCCTTCTTGCTACTTGACGCTCGACCTACGCGTTAGTAGCAAACAGGCTCAAATGTTTGATGCCTATCAACAGATTTATATCAGGGTTTGTTCGTTTGACTGTTTTTATCGGCGTGTTAATTTTGGTTTCAACGGCAGCTAAATCCACATCTGTGGTTTTGAATGCTGAACACTCTTTACTCAACATAATATTACTGGAGTTTGAGCATAATATTGTGCTCTATAGAGCTATTTAAAAATTGTCTGAAATACTACTGTTGATTGCCATCCTTGATTGATAAAAAAATTGACAACGTTAGAGAAAGAACATATATATTTAAAATTTAAAAGTATGTCGTGCTCTTTCTGCTAATATCATATAGCAGAAAGATTTTATCACTCACTAGTGTCCATTTTTTCAGCCGCTCCTACAACTCCGTCCATACGTTGCACTGATATATGGCTATGCATCCATGCAGAACAGCAAGCTGTCTCCAGCTTTTCTAAAGCCAGCTGAACGAGTCATGGCTACTCAAGTCCCGAGAGACGTTATTCTCCATTCTTCCAATGTAATTCTTCTTTCCTGCTATTTATCTATACCACATATTTTGATTGTACTGTTGAGCTTTCTAGTGAGGACCTCTTTACAATCATCTCCAACTTTTTAATATTTTTTGTGTGGAACGGGAAAAACATGCACCGCCATTCATCAAAATTCGTCATCTTTGCATCAAGTTTGAATATTAATTTGACAAAATTGAATACAATGACCGCGAAATATATAAATGCATGAGTGACGAATTATGAAAGGTTTCATGTGACTTCCCCTACTCTGGGATACTACGAGTTTACCGGCAAAAAATTGCGGTACTGTTTTTCAGGCTAAAATTACGGTACTGTTTTTCAGGCAAAAAATTACGGTACTGATTTTCAGGCACGCCATCTGTGCATCCAGTCTCAGCAGAAGCTGTATGCTGTCGTCAACGACTGCTTCGAGAAGCCATACGTGCCACGGTTGCACTTCTGCGCTACTGTCAGCAACATGGCTGAACGTAATTCAAAGATAGCTATTTTGGTCGAAGAACTGATTCGGGTATACTTTGCCTCTTTTCTTCTAGTTTCAGTTTTTTTGCCCTTCTGATGTAGGGGCTTTTGTCATAATTCGTCATCCGTGCATTCAATTCCCTCAATATTGCGTTCAAATCGAATACATGAGTGACGAATTATGATGAAAATCCCTTTAGTTAAGCGTTTATTACATTTTTATTGTGGAATGTTCTGGTGTGAAGCAATGTCTCATTGGATCAGTAATAAGTTTAATGGACGGACCATTCAGTTTGTCTTCTGCGTAGTTTTAAAAGCAGTAAACTGTGATATTTTTGCACTTAAGTTGAGCGCGCTGTTACTATAAACAACTTGTGTCTAATAATAGCGTTTAATAATGCCATTTTGTGACACTCTAATTCACATGAGCGCCCAGTTAATGTATAGCACAAATTCCTGCTCGCAGAATCGCACAGGAATTTGAACTGGAAGATTTTGCGTTATCATTTAATCATCTTTGATTATCATCGATAACATTTAAGAGGAAACGGCAATGCAATACCAACAAGACTGGACAGAGCACGCATGGTGCAATCTTGGTGCTGTTTTCTGGTTCGAAGGAAGTTGGGGAAAGGTACTACAGGGCACTGGAAGAGCTGAAGCAGAAATTCTCCGAGGAACATGTCAATGGTATAATTTTTGCTCAAGATAACCACATATCGTACACAACCGAATAGAGTCCCCCTTTCAGTTAGCATGCTTTTTTTTAATACAGCTCCCTTTAAGTTCATGTGCTCAGTACTCTTTTTGAAGCTACCCTTCAAATAAAGCATTCTTCTCAAGGCATTTGAAAATAGGCCATGGGGATCAGTTTTAGTCACAGTCATTAATATAAAACAACTATCTTGCGGGTAAAATTAACGTTTGTCTATAGCCTCTACCGCAACTCAACTTTAATTGAGTTGCTTTTAATATCCTTTGCTCTATCCTATCATTTGTGTCAAGCTTTTAGTTAACGTACATGTAAAATTCTTACTTTACAGCAATTCTACTTTGCAACAAAAAAGACTCTTGGAATAAAGTGTAGAACATCTGATTGACCAACTAATTCCTCATTCCTCTATCATTATCCTGAATTATTTGCATCAATAAAAGGCAATAAGAGAAATACGTAATTAGTCGCATTTCAGCTCTCTCTTTACTGAGACACTTGTGAACTTTATTTGTTTTATTAAATATTTTCGATTTTCAGATGGATTTTTGCTGTTACGTCTGAGAAACATTGAAAGCGAGGCAAAGAAACGCGCAAAGAAGATTGCCAATGAAAAATATCTGACCGACCGCATAGTGGGCTTGGAGAGGCAGATCAAAACCTACAAGAACCAAAAAGGAAGCATTGTTCTCGGAGTTCAGGAGGAGTGCAATCAAAAGGTGCTGAAGAAGCAAAAGCTTGAAGAGGTCTTGACTAAAGTCAGGAACGGGGTAAGTACTTTAATGCTAGGAATGAGGCTGTGTGTCGCGAATTCGCGATTGATTCGTCAGTTAGGATTAAAAACTGAGCAAAGGCTAAACCGCTTTGAGTCTGTGACGCCGTCAGGCGACACATCAAAAGCTAACGATTGGTTGCGGTAAGATGCAATTACTTTTAGAGCAGGCAAAAACTAACACCAATCTCCTTGAGGCGAGCTATCGTTTCGCCCGAAGGAGCACTCGCTTGTAATAGCTTTGGGGGAGACAGTCGGCTCACCCTAGCTGTCTCACTCTCACTATGAAGCACCGTATTACGTAGTTGTTTCCTCTATAACTGTACCTGATAGAATAAATCATGAAACAGAGGAGACAACTAACAACAGAAGACCATTTTTCGCGACACTGTGTGCCTTATCAGGATTCTCTAGTCATTAACTGAGATTGTATAATATTGCGATGCGTCGTGCATAGCGTCATATGCATACGCTTAATTTATCATTAATTCAGAAGAAAACGACAATTGAATAGAATATATAGCTCTGAAAGTTTTATAGCATATCACGATTACATTTTTTGCTATTTAAAGCCAACAACTGGGTTTTGTTGCAGAAAGAAATTGGATTTTTGCTCTGTAAAATGAGGCTTATCTTTGCACTGCGTTGTACATCATAATCTTTCTTATTTAAAATTTAAAATATGAATGTCTGTTAAGGCCTTTCATAATTGGATTCTACCTGCTTGTAAATCTTCAGAATAAATGCTTAATTTCAGATGTCTTCCCAGGATTGGACAGCGTACTGCGTTGAGCAAAAAGCAGAGCTGATCAAGTCGGCTGACGTCATATTTGCTTCTGTTTATGAATGCGCATTTTTTGATCAGTGCTCCGACAAGGTAAGCATACACTTACACTCAGGCATGCACTTGCGACTTGCAGCGTAAAACTCTTGGTTTATTTCAGACGCCACTTTTGGCATCTATCGTGCTCAATGGATCTGATATAGCCGAATTCGAACTGTCGCCCATCCTGAAACTCTCAGTTGACAAAGTATTTTTGTTCGGTGATGTCCTGAAAAAGACCCAACGAGAGGTATGCTCTATTTAATGGAGGTTCTTAAAAATGGTCAGCTTAATGTGAAACCTTGATGACGTAGAGTCATAAATGTGGGAGGAAGTCTTAGGGAATTGAGTTATGATTTCATACTGTAATCCATTTCGCAACTTGCGCGCGCTCCTGCGCATCATAACAGTTATTAACTAATATGATTCATTGCGTTTGGGCTGCCTTTGGAATAGTACTGAAGGGAATCAATTTTTTAATGCTAGCTTTTTAATGCACGAAAATATTGACAACATTGTACAATAGTATTGTGAGAGTTTAGAAGTTTATTTTTTTGTTGCAATTTTCGGAAACAAATGGGTTGCACTGGGAATTGGTAAAAATCTTATCTGTTCACAATATGTTTATTAACGCAGTCCTTTGTATCCTAAAATTATATTATCACTTTGAGCGCTGAAATAGTATTTTGGATGATTTGTGTTTTTAGAACGGGCAAAACTCGACGTTGTTTGAAAGATTTGTTGCAACATTCAGTGAAAAGAATCCAGGAATGACCTTGCAGGCTGCAGTGAATTACTTTGAGTGATTTCAATTTGAAGTTTTTGCACTTTTGTACACATTTTGAATATTTATGCCATGGGTTTACCTTAATGATGCAGTTTTACTACTGATTGCTCATGAATTTGATCTCGTCACTTATCGTTTGGTGCTTTAAATCGATAAATGTATTGAGCGTGTTATGCTTTTCTAACTCCAATGAATATAGTATTATTAGAAATTATAGAACACGCTAGAAACTGTTTTTTGGCTTTAATTGCTGTTTATGTAGTGATATTTTGCAGTAATGATTCTGGAACAACGATAAGTGATTTTTTGCATTTCGCGTTCCATTTTTGTTTCAAAATGAGTTATTGACCTGAATGCTGTACATATTGGTTATAGTTGCTCTCATTATATTTGATTCCTGAAATAATTGAAGTAATATTGGTACGTGATATGAACGAGTTGAATTAATATTGGCTCTATGACACTACTTAAGAGTACCGTAAATAAAAATTACTGTAGCCGTAACGGAATGACTGTATCCCATGAAGCATTGTTGTGCTGCCTGTTCTCGACACAATGTAATATTTTTTTGAGACCTGTGGGTTCAGTGGATTTATACAGTCAACTGCTTTTATAACGTCGGTAAAGGGACCGGCCAAAGACCGACATTATAAAGACAGCGACGTTATAGAGGCAATTAGCTCTGTACAAAACATAGTACACGGGACCAGCCAAGGACCGACGTTATAAAGCCAGCGACGTTATAGAGCCAGGCGTTATAAATGCAGTTGACTGTATTCTTCTTTATTCCTTTAGGACGACAACCATACGCTACTTTCTTCTTGGCAGATACAGAAGTCATAAAATCGATTCGCATGCGAGTATATAAGTATACGGGTTTATAATGACGAGGTACATTGTTTCATTTTACTATTCTTCTTCCGACTATTTTATTGAATAGTTATATCTTCCGGTAAGCTGACGGTTTCATATATCAGAAGATAGGCAAGATTACACTATGTTGACCATTTCGCCGGCACCCTTCCATTCGAAAAAGCCCTTTTGTATCGGCGCTCTTTTCTCTCATTCAGACCGTTAGATAAAACAGACACATCCGGTCTCGCGATAGTTCTCGGCTGATACCCATCATCTGTTAATATGAAGGGCAACTGCGAGCTCTTTGAGTCCTACAAAAAGGAAGGGGAGGTTTATAATCGCGGAGATTGTAATTCTGCGACAGCACTCTAAGCGTATAATTTAGAATCGATAAATATTGCCAAGTTGCACGCCGGAGTTCGGAATGGCTCGAATGCGACACTCTGAATGGATTTTCTAAAAATATATGGCTAGCATTCGCATGTTTCCTGACAAAATGCAATGAGAATGTTTGTCCTGTCACGAAAAATACCGTTTGCATCTGACAAGCTGCCCTTGAATGCGCCGTTGCCAGACTATATGCTCCACAAATACCGCATATTGTTTTTTGCCTCTCTGCATTGATTAATGATGTGCAAAACACAACTTTATTCTTTCGTTTACCACCCGCCACCATTGCAACACCACGACATTGAAACAAATCGCTCATTTTGTCGTAAGGAGAAGAGTGCGGAACGCATTGAAAGCGTCATACTGATTTAGTCAAGTCAAACTTGTGCCTCGGTACAACAAGATCACGCATTTTACTCTGCGTTCGTGTGAGATTATGTTTGACAAATCGCGCAGTGAAGACACGGCTACAATAATACAGGACAGTTCGCTTGGTGTTTATGCTCCAGGCTAAGGATTATCCATTCATCAACAAAGATTAAGAAACGGGCATGAAACGCTTTTTAAAAGTAACGATACATTTTTAGATCATTTGTTTTGCCCCACAGTATTACAACGTGTCCCTTGATTAAGGGCGTAATGTGATTACGCTGACATTGAATTATGGCGCGCACATTTTCCGCTCTTTAATTCTTCGCGGCCACCAACTTTTTGTCCTTCTTGTTGTTATACTCGCCAGTGGTCTCTGTAGGGCTTACGTAAGATGTACCAATAGTGTTGTAGCCACTCGGGCGTGATTCAGGCAAATTATAGCTGTTGCTGTTTGTATTTTCATGCTGAGAATAGGTCGATTCTGCTTGCCCATAGCCGGATGATGTTTGACCATAGCCCGACGATGTTTGACCGTAGCCGGAAGACGTTTGGCCGTACGAAGTGGGTTGTGGTTGAATGTAGCCGTTGTTTATCGGCTGCTGTATTCCGCCATATGTCGGTTGAATCGTCGGCTGAATGTAGCCGCTTCCATATCCGTTCGAGCCTTGGCCGAGGTACGGCTGCTGGGGATATGTGGGCGACACGCCGTTGCCGCATGAACCACAGGATTGTCTGAAAGCTTAGGGAAGTAGCAGTACATGCATACACTCGAATCGATAATTTTGACACGGTACAGTTAGACATGCGCAATTCAGATATCTAACTCCATCCATGTGACGGAGGGATTGTCTTTATCTTTCAAATACGATGGGAGACACGTAAAGCTGGTGACACATCAAGTCACAGCTGTATCCCGCTAAATAACCTGCTAAAAGCCATTTATTAAAAGAGCTCTGTCAGGCAAGTAAATGAGCAAAGATTTTCAAAATTAATTGATTTGCCTTGATTTTAGCTGGCTTTCCTCTTGATAAACTTCAAAAAACACCGAATTCCTAATTTAAGCAAGTTTAGTAACAGCAGCTGCTACCTGCAGTACTGTAGCATGTAGGTTGGATTGATGGTGCAGTGACCGTATGCAGCCCAGTTGGCGCAGCCAGCGTGCAAGTCGATGCAGTGGGTAGAGAGCGGCTGGCCGCTACCGTATCCGCTGCTGCCATACCCATTGTTACCATATCCATTGCTGCCGTATCCACTGCTGCCATATCCAGTGTTGCCATATCCAGTGTTGCCATATCCGTTATTGCCGTATCCATTGTTACCATATCCATTGCTGCCATATCCTGTGCTGCCATATCCAGTGCTGCCATATCCTGTGCTGCCATATCCATAGCTTCCTGTTAGGCCACCCAGGTACGTTCCACTTCCGCGGCCGTAAGATGAAGACACAGGTGCGACCGCATTGTATCCGACGGCCACCGGCGTTATGGGTCGGCTAGCGCCTGAATGTGAAATTTCTGTCATCTAACTAGTTTTAAAGTCTTTGCGCTGCGCTATTTATCAAGAGATCCATGACACAAATAATGCGAATTCCAGTTCGATATCCCGCGTGATTCTGAGGTCAGTAACTTTAGATACTGGCGGGTTAAAGTTTAGCGCGTATACAAAATGTAATTGGGATTGCTACAAAGGACCGCTTTTGAGCGCTATTCTGTACACATAAAAAATGAAGGTTATGCTCTGCGGTTCGCGTGCTCGAAATAATCCACAAACATTGCAAGTTACTTTTGCGAGAATCGTGAGGAAATTCAAACCGGTTCACGCGTCTCCTTCACGAAAGAAATTACCTAATGCTAAACAGAATAAGCGCGTTCAATAACGGTTTTTATTGTTGAATTTATGAGGGCAAAATTTTACATTACTGGCTTATGAAAGTAGTTATTCTGAGAGAGAATGATAAATTTGTCGGCGTTTCCCTTCTCAGACATTTTATAATACCGCGAGTGTTTTGAGCAGCAGCGATATAGTCAAATCAGCACACTGCTTCATGCAATTACCAAATATGTCACTATACCGTAAGCTGAGTCAGTGCCAAAGCTGCTAGAGCCGCCGTTGCAGTCTCCACAAGACTGCTTGCAGTAGGCGTGCATGTAGGTGGGGTTGGTGTTGCATTCGCCAGTGGATGCCCAGACAGAGCACTTTTGCAGCTGATCGGTGCAGTACGACGAGCTCGACACTGATGACAGCTGGGTGTAGGTGGTTTGAGCGTTGGGTCGGTACTGTCCGAACGCGACGTTCTGCTGGCTGTACGGCGTGGAGACAGAGCTCTCCTGTGCAGTGGCGGCATGATCGAGCGCGCTCAGAGTCAGCGCGGCGATCAAGACCTTTAGTACTGAAATATTATTCATTTATTTATGTCCACATATTATACAGTCCAACTTTCGAATGAACTAAATGATCTGATTTGTCAACGTCTTGTTTCGTGCGTCGTCAGCTATAAAAGCTGAAGCGCTTTCGGGTTTGGAAAAGTCTTATTATGAGAAAAGAGGAAACAGAAGCAGAGAGAAAATGTCGCGGTCGTTCTGTTTTACTACAGCACACGTTAATAGCGAAATGTGGCTGTGCGTTATTATCAAACTTAATAAATATCGCAGCCCAACCTGAAGCAGACGCCATTCTTGCGGGGAGTAAGAAGGTAGTGCACACCACCACTACTCGGACGGGAAGCGAAGAAGACTGATGGACTGTTCTCGCTAAATATGAATACGACCGGGTTATAGAGGGGGCGGAGCGGGTGACTGAGACTTGCTGTTTGACCGACTCACTTGTGTACCGAACACCTCAATTACTTGCTCGGCACCGCCCCATATCGTCAGCCAGCGCGACAATTAACTTAGCCTCGATCGTTGCCCGATTCTTCATCGACGATGCGCGAAAGTATCTAATTCCTGCCCATGATCAATAGTGAAACGTACGATGCATGCTGAAAGGCGAACATGCTGGATTAGTGTAGTTTGTGGGACAAACGACATGTTTGCGAAATAACTGCACTCCGATTACATTTAGGTGGTATATATGTGCGTAATAATACTATAATACTCTGCTGCATTGTGTTGTTGTAATACTGAGAGATAACTGTGGCCAATTTTATCAAACTAATGCATGTATAAAATGAAGAAATTTAATGCCGTTTCTGCATTGTCATCGCACGTTTGTAAAGAAGTGACGAGTGTGAAAGGCATTTCTATAATTTACATTTGCATGACTTTTATAAGAAAAATGGTCCCCTCTGTGATACTGAAATTTGTTTGCACATTGTACAACTAAAATACGGTATAGGTTTTATCCTGAAACCCAGATCACCGCGAGATTACGATGAAAAACAGTTGTGAAAAGCGCAAAATGATCTATTAGAGTGTTTGAAACAAAATAGCTGGCAATGATTTCGTTCGCTTGGCTTTGAGTCGAGGTCAGCTCAAGTTTAAACCTAAAACGCTACTCGAGCCAAAGTTATTTGGGCGTCTACCTTGCGCGTTCCGTAATCGGGCACTGGCCGTGAACGTGAATGCGAGCATGAAATCTTCACTGCAGTTGTACAAGATCAAAGATTTGGTCGCCGTCGAGGGTTGGGGTGATGGCGTTGTATCTGATCGATGCTGATCGATCCTGATCGGCTTATCCGCCACCCACCGACATCATCCGCGTGCGCTGGTCATGCGGAGATTGTCGAATTTCACTAATACGTCCTAGTTCGGCGGTCCGCTCGAGAGAGATTAGCGCGTGACCGTGGCGACCGCGTTCTTTTAACTCGTCAACGCTGAAACATACGGGTTGCATTCATGCCGCCATCATCGCAAGCCGGCGAGAAAACGGTGTCAATCTGTAGCAGACTTAGTTTCCAGTGACGAGGAGACAAATGCGTTTGAATCGAATCGCCGATCAAGAACCAGAGCATTGTCAAATCAACCCCTCCCCTCGCCCGTTGCTCCGCTTTGGAGAGGGGAAGGCAAGCACGCAGACATGACGATCGATGCTTTTGGGCTGATGGGGGAGTGATTTGTTTTTGATGGTGACGATAAAGAGCGCAAGCTGCTAAACCGTGGCCAGCATAGACCGAGCACGCGAGTCAGTTCGCTTTTCAAATGTAAACTTGCACGTGTTAAGAGAGCACTCCCTCCTGTAATTGTCAATTCCGTTACTATTCTGGTCCATCCGGTGAAAAGGGGCTGATAAAGCGATAAACGGATCCTCTCTGCTCACCTGGAGTAAGGCGCTTGACTTCAAATGACAGGCCTATTTCATTAAGGCTCTTCAATTCGGTTGAAAAAATTACAGCAAAGGAATTACGAAGACTAGCGCTAGAATAATGCAGTTGACGCGATACTTTGGGAAGTTGATCACTTTTATCGAGTTTATGGGGCTATCTTGGCTGTTACTTGAGCGAGCTGGAAAATATTTAACGTCACTTCACCGAGCGAATGTGACAACATTGGACACGGTAAATGGGCTCATGGGCTCATTAATATTGCACCATTCCTGAGCTTAGCCAACGCACGCGCTCTAATTGTGATTCATCGATGAATCATTCATAAAGCTTATGGTGATTATTGCAACCGATTTCATACTTCCTGGTTGCCACCAATGTCGCGACCAACATCCTGACGCAGTTTCATTTCTAAACTTGATTTATTTTGTGTGATGTTTTTTCATATGAAAGTTACTGAATCATGCTGAAGCTAAACGAATAGTAGCGACAGTAATATTAGCTCTCGGGAGGCACTGAAATATCTCTTGAAGCGGTGAATAAACTTTTCTGATATGTAAGTGAATGAAAGTGTTAACGGGATGAGCAGAGTCGTTACGTTATGATCTGAATGAACCAAGGGTAACATGAGTGGCGCCTTATCGGGTGTTGAAAAGTTTTCGTGATAATCGCTCGCGAGCGGCTGAGTGTTTGTAGGGAGTCGTCCGTTAAAAGTCGAACTCTGCGACTAGACTCGCATAATTCTTAAGATAAGTTATTATTCATTAAATTGCGAAAGGAATCCACAATGAACGCTTATACGACCGAGGGGTGGTTATTGTGAGAAGAGGAAGCAACGAATGAAGCGTTTTCAAGTTTTATGAGCAGAGCCCAGTCTAAGAGGTTTGCAAGTTGGAAATGACCTGCTGTCAAAACAACAATAGCTTCTCGATTTATGGGGCGAATCATCAACTCACTCCTCCACTCTATGGTAATTTAGCATTCGCTCTCAGTGTCTCTGTTGAACATATTGCGTTAAGTTTCCTAAGTGCAGCAAAAATATCCTCTCAATCTCGTCTCGCAAAGTAGTTCCTCAAGTGAAGTAAACCCTACCGTAATCTGTCATAGCTCGCCCACGTTCCTATCAAAAGTCGTTTCAATTCTCGGATTCCTCCGTCAACAGATTATACCTAATCCTCGCTAAGTCGGCGTTCACGCACGAGAGCGCTAATACACCTAATTAAACAGCCAAAACAAGGTAGCACCGTCGTCGTAAGCGCCTTATGTTCGAACGTCAGCAAGAATTGTGGCTTAATCATGAGAATTTCGATGAATAGATACGCATATATAAGACGGAAGGTCGACGATGAGGCATCTATTTCGTCGAGTGATCGTTACCAGCGCTCCATTAGATCACCGTCAGCGATGGCAATCGCGGCTATGCTCTCTCTCGCTGCTGTGCTCTGTTTGTGTACTCATGAAGTGTCGGTGATGGGACTTCCCGGTGAGCGTCAGTTATTCTTGCTTGATATCGTATTGAGTGCTATTATTCTGTGGAGCTTTCGGACGAGGACAAGTGGGGGACCTATCCACCGACTGAGATGGTGATAGCGATGGATTGCGTCATGAGATCGCCCCTTATACATATTGTCTCTGTATCAGGGGATGATTTCCCACGCCAGCAATGCTAGCCTCACCCTCTCCTCTCTTATCATGTCTTCTATGCCACATACTTTCGCAATATGCATCAATAGCAAAGGAATCAAAGAAACGAATAACTAATTACGGCGATCCTAATTTATGAACAAAATATATAGTATCCCATTAGAATAATAAACTTTATAGTATTTACTTGTAATACATTAACAGTGCCATTACAGTGAGGTACTCCTAACGAGTGTCGGCCTCAGGCAAAGCAGTCTTTATTTTCGACGCTAGCAAGTGTAGCATTTAGCCTACGATGGAGGATAACAGGAGAACTGTACGATAACAGAATGAGGAGAAAGCTTATTTTCAAGCTTTGCGATGCAAGAGGGGTGAAATTCAAGATTATTAGCCGGGTTTTGGCGACCAAAGATCTGGAACTTCCGAGTTCCCCGAAACCAAATCGATAATGGGGGATTGCAAAGAGGAGGTACCCGATAACGCTTGTACTTCGAAGACAAAGTTTATGCCTCCAAGTATAAGGATCCCCAATAGTTTTTCCCAAATTCACTTCTAATCAGATAGATTGCTATCCTCCTACTCCTTGCGTTAGAAGCAATCTGGCCAAATAAGAGCTTGGCTTACGCTAATGCTTCTTAGCAAGTTGTGCTACGCATTATTACAAGGGCAAGGGTGAGTAACAATACTTATGTTGCAAATTGCAGTAGAAGGATTGACAATGATCGAAGAAGAGCCAGCAACGAAACGTCGGGGCATGAGCATGATTGAAATGCTGCGCAATCCGTATGAGAGCTTCGACGACATCGCCAGACAAAACTTGCGCAGCGCCGTTCAAGGATACTTCGATGTTATGAACAAGGTAATGTTAATTATACTTAAAGCTTCTCGAGCAATAAGAAAATAACGAGCCGTCTGCCGTAACCTCTCAGATTAGCTCCTCTTAATGCTCCTTCCCGCGATGAGACCTCTTCTTGCCAAGAATCATTATTGATTTTGATTCATGAATGCATTAAATAGTGGAGTGACATTTGAAGCAATTATCATGATTCAGTCGTCACTTTTGTTTTTACCAATGAAAAAAAGTTTGCGTATCGCTTTTTCAATCCCGTGTTTAAAGTAGAATTCGATGAATATTCTAAAGGTAAAGGCAGATTCATCGAAGGTGCACACGGGACTATCTCTCCCTCTCTCGATATATATTTATACATCCAATATAAATGCTGCTAACCGTTTAAGTTAGTACGTTCCAAATCAAACTGGACATTTTAAAACCAGACCGGCCACTATTCAAACGATATGTGTATGTGCATCCCTTTTTATAATATTTCTTTGTAAGATTATTTAGCACTTTTTTGCGTTGCTGATAACATACTGTTTGCAATGATACATCTTTTAGATCGGCAAGATGAAGACTAGTCGATCAGTCAGCACGCAGCCCTCGCAAGGTGGTCGCGACAATTCCGACAGCTACATAAAACGCTATATTTGAAGTAAAAAAGGACGAGTTCGGAAAGGAAATGTAATGTCGGCAAGAATCGATTGACTCTCCATCTTCACGTATATGATATTCGGATAACGGTAGTTTGTGCTATGGATGAAAATCTCCAAAGAAACCTCTAAAGACGCACTATATCAATCACTAGCTTTGCAAACTGATCTTGACAGTGTCAAAAACCTGATACTCTTCGTGGATGTATGGAATGTGCTATGAAAAGCGATAATTTGAGAAGCGATTACAGTTTGAAAGAGTGAAAATCGAAGTCACACTATATGAATTAGGGATCTGTATACCCAACGATGCTCTTAGTAAAGGTATCGTTTAAAAAAATATCAACATATCGCGCATATGCTTTTGCTGCTTTGCTTTGCAATTCAAATGGTGTGACTCGATTGAAGTACAGTACTTAGTTGTTAGATAAAGAAAACAAGATTGCAATTAATTGCCCATTCATTCCATGAAAATCAACGCGGCAGGGAGAATTTTAATGAAATTGAGGAAAAGCAGTGTTCTAACCAATTTACGAATATCCTTGTAAGGTGCGGATGGACGAGTTCACTATTTCCTAGTTCTACAGTACTTTCTTCAGTAGATATGTTCTGCAGTATTGCAAAACAAATTTTTTTGTATTTTCCTGAAGCTCTTGGTGAGTACATAGCACACGAGTCTATCAAGGAAGTGAATTATTTCAAATACACTATCCTTCAACACACGCGCTTTTGATGCGCATTCACTGAAATCGTCGATTAGCTCGCTTTATCATCTAGTTGCGCTGTAAGATTGCA
>NIUQ01002229.1:0-23661 GCA_002796945.1 Plectus sambesii
TACGTGACTTCTGTAAGAACCTGCATGCTACGCCGATAAACACGGTCCCATCACGTCACCGGAAGAAGGGATCGTGTGGGGAGGGAAAACTTTGCAACTCCCAAACGGTGTAATATACCGCCTTTCATCATAATTCGTCACACTGAAATTTTATCATAAGTAAATTTGTCACTACTTTTAATAATATTTAGTTAGTTCATTCTCTGTAATACCCGTGAATCATACTCTTCAGAATGCGGAACAAGCATGGCTTAATTTGTGATGTCGGTTGTCGTACAGTCGTTGAAGCGCATCTGTCTGGACCGAGTGCGCCTATGATCGTGAACATCACGGGTTTTACACGGGCAACTGTTGACATCATCGTCAAGAAGCTGTTCACAAAGGACTCATCGAGACGAAGAAACGCGATGGCGACAAGGTCCACAAGCTTATTGAAGAACACAAGCTGATTCTCAAAAGCTGAATGGATGGTAACTGAAGCATTTCCCTAGGCTCAGGGGAAAGTGCTTGGCTACATATGGCGTCGAAGTCACTGAGACCACGATCAGCCATATTCTGAACATGTTTTCCTACAACTTCAAGGGGGTTTACCTTGTACAAACGTTGAGTAAACATTTATCTAATTTGATTTAACTTTGTTGAAGTTATGTGGTAACATGACTAATTACGATGTAAAGTTACGAAATATAATTCAAGCGATGAATTGTGATGGTGATAAGCGGTGTAATTTCAAACACAAAGAGCCCGTTTCATTTTGCGTCCATTATGTTAAGTCATACTTGCAAGTATTCTCTTGCATTTTGTTAATTACGACTTTAACTAGAGTTTGCGATACGAAACTGGTCCGATGTCTTTTGCTGAGATCACAGTTCACATCAGCAAGCTGAGCGTGAACGGAACTATTGATCTGCAATTGGTGGAAGCCTTCCGCCCGCTGCCCACTGCGCATGGCTGCGACGCCGAACAATACTCAGAAAGATGCTGCGAGGGACGATATAAAAGTTGGCAGTTGTTTTTCATACCTACAACCGGATTCCGGCGCAATGTACTTTGATAACAGCAATGCATTTAACCGCACAAGTTGTGTTTAACATGCTTGATCGAATGAGCGGCTTAGCTATATTACAAACCGTAGTCTGTGAGAAGCACTACTATGAACGAATTCGCCGCTCATACTGACAAAATGACCAAAATTATTAATTAGAAAGCTCAAATTAACGAGAGTGAACGATCGTCCATTTTTTCGCACGAGTCAAAATGTTTCAATTATTATTACTAGCATTCAGGAAGAATGATAAATTGAAAGCACGCATTCCTTTTATTTTTGAAAGAGCGTATAAGCAGTGCGCAAAAATGATCAAGTGAGTAGTATCGTACGTCGCATTAAAACTTAAGAACAAAAAGTTGATCATTATTATAAAATGATCAATACTGACTTCGTTCAGGCGCATAACACGTAAACCATCAAAGACAGCTTCAATTAGAATACAGTGCAAAAAGCAGGGTTTAATTCACACACAGAACATGGCGGTCATCGTTGAAGTTCATGGGAGGAGACATTGACATCCAACCAATTGCGTTGCAGCACATATCATCGGGCTGTAGAATACGCAACTCATTATAGTCAACATTTATCGATCATTAACAAGAAATTTTAGATTGTATAAGGCACACCACTTCGAAAGGCGATAAAGCGTCGTTCTATCAATTTACGCACGTAAAAAACATGAAACGGTTGTCTTTTTTTAATGAAACAGTATTCAAGCTCCGAAAGGCGAGCTCATCTTCGCCAACTACGGTGCCTGATGAGAATTCTTGTTCCTGATCGAATATATATGACTATAGGTTCATTGTCAAAAAGCGCTACGTATTATTTGAATGACTCGCATTACGAACTGCTCGCGAAATGATATGTAATTCAATGCGTTGAGCGACTGTTCTTTCAAGCGAAACATATGATACAGGACCGTTACGTTTGAGCGGGCAGGAAATCGATGGTAATTCTTCAAGGGGGCTTTATCATAGGAGTTCAGCTGATGAGATTTGACTGCATCTCGTGTCTTTGATACAAAGTCATACATGATCAACACACGAGACTAAGCTATCTGGGGCCAATTCATAAAACTAATGTAGTTGTAATTACATTTTCACATGTTACATTTACATGAACTTCATGAACTTTACCCTTGATCTCACGAACGCAGCCATTGAGCCTTAGTGAAGTGGGCAGGCCCCAAAGGGTACTGCAAAAAACACTTTCAAATATGCTACCCCGCAAATGGAGCGCGCATAGTCCGAATAAATGAAACAATTATCCAATATTACTGCGAGCGCATTTCGCTAGACGAGATAGCAAGAAAATATTTCCATAATAAGAGCACGATGAATTTCATGAGCTACATTGTAAGAGGGCGCAAATGAATGGGGAACTGCGGTGTCCTCTAGCTGAAAGGAATGTATCATATATACCGTCTTCAGCTACCTATGACAAGTCGGCTGCGAATCGTATCTGTTCAGTTACAATTAACTTACCGCTAAGTAGCCTGTCATAAGTGGCTAAATAGAATATTGGATACATTTTTCTCAGGTAGAGGTGGTCACAGTTCCCCTTAAAGAGAAATCACGATCAACCATTCCCGGTGGGCACGTACCTTGATTAATTTTTAGTCACGTATGACAAAATAATGTAAATTACTTCCATTTGGGTTCTTAAACAATTGAAAAGGAAATGATGTACACCACCTTGACATGTGCGACTAGAAATCAGTTATGGTACGGACCCAACAAAAAAGGCCAACCGGACTTCTCCTTAGACAGCAATTTCTTCAATCACATTTGATCCAAGTCCAAGTGCTGGCCAGCCTGGACCTGTCCGAGAACGCGTTTAAGCAGACGAGCGTTGGTGCGAGGGGTGTTCTCTCCCAGCCTCTTCCCCAATTGCAGCAACTCCTCCTGGTCCACACCCGGCGAATCGAATGACGTCATTGGTGGTGTCGGCCGGCCTAAAAAATAAATAACAGTAAAACTGGATAAATGCACGCTGCATAAGCGCACAAACTGGATGCGTACTTGTTGTGCAAGAATTATATACAACCGTTGTATGGATTCATTCCCAGATAAGTGCATTATAACTTCTTGCCGGGTCGATGTGCATTTATCCAGTTTTGACTACACACTTTGTGCACTTAAAATTCTTTCATCAGTTACAAGCGAGGAAGGGAACATCGTAGCACCGTGTTCAACTGTGCATGTTCGGTTGCGAGACACAATTATGTTTGAAGGAAACAAAAGGACTGAATATTTTTCAATAATATAAAATTACGTGACTTATGTGACAGCTCAATATATCTTAATCTTTTCATGACAAATTTTCGAAGGTTGCTTACTTTTCGAAAGATATGGGTGCTCCAATAGCTCAGGAACGGACGGTCGCTGTTTCGGGTCGCGCCGCAGACAAAGCTGCAATCAACAATATTCATAGCATGAATTTTACCATTTTTACTGTTGTAAGGACATTTTCAAGTCATATAAGTATCAAGGATATCCGCTTTGAAATAAAAAATATCACGTTTCATTTAAATAGGTGTCGCAGTCAGGCTCGACAAATGTATGCATTGGGATATTAATCCGCAAGGTTATTTTAGATGAAGGATTTTCATAAGCGACAACATACAACTGAAAGGTTCTGCGACATCATCTGGGCTCCCTAATACTAAAAATAATACATACACTAACTCGTATGAAGCCTTCTAGAAGATGTCATCACATGACCTACGTAGCACGGATTATTCTGATTTCGAGAATCTTTGAGAAATCCCTGACAAACCTAGTGTCTTATCGTAACGGAGCGCGAACCGTAACAGTTATGAAGCGCGCGCCGCGACAAAAACAAAGTGCTTACTTGCATGACATTAATGAGCTGAGGGTTGGCGATAGGAGTGGGGGGGAATTGGATGGGGGTGTTCGGGTCGACGATGGCTAACATCTTGCTGTATGTGTTGGCGATGTGTTGAAACGGCGTCCTGCCGTATACCATGTTGTACAGGATACAACCCAGAGACCAAACATCCGACTTGAGGGGAATCTGAACAAAAACTCTTAAATCATAAGCTTCATTCGTCTGACTTGATTTAAGTCGCAAGCAAAGCTCAAACGAAAAATTTAATCCAAAACATTCGGCCAATTTTCATATCGCTTACTTTTAATAAAATCATAGAGGTGATATATTTTAGCATTGAGTTTAGTATGACTTTGGCTAAACAACGCAATATGAGACATTGCAATTTACATTTCGAGCTTTTAAGTTAAAGTGGAATTCGTTTATACCGGTCACCAGGGGACCAGCAAGTTTTGACCGATATAAGGGAACTTTTTTGTATGAAAAAGTACGCATTGGAACTGAAAATCTTGACCGATATAAACGATATACCGTTATAACCGAAACTACTATAAATGGATTCCACTGTATACCTTGAAGCGGGCCTCCTGACTGGACGAGGCTGTGCTCTTGATAGTTTCCGGACTCATATAGTTTATTGTGCCCATTTGCGAGTCTTTGGTGACGGCCGTCTTGTTCGATGGAATTGCTGATGCAATACCAAAGTCGATTAGTTTCAAATTGCCGCCAACTAGTAAAAAGTTGCATGGCTTCAGATCGGAATGGACGATGCCTGAATCATGTTTGTCAATATATTACGGTAATCGAAACAGTTTAAATAACTGGATGAAACCCGATAACATCACACTTAAGGTTCACACAAAGACAATCAGAAACTATGCTTAGTTATGTCGATCAATTGAAAACCGCTTAGACCACTTTGTTAAAATACAAATTAAATCCCTCCATTGATCGAATGCAGAGTGAGCAATAAACCTGTCCGATATAACGAACGAAACAAATTTAACAAAAAGTAAATAGTGCAATCAATTTTCATTGACAATCAAAAAGCACTACTGACCACACAGCAATTTATGAGAAATAGCTCTAAAAGGCAAAAATTGGCAAAACATGCATGCCATAAATAATTACGACCTAAATCGATTCAATCCGCAAAAAGGCAGTAACACTAAATAGAATAATCAAAACACAAACCGGCTTCGTGTATGACCTTGACACATTGTAGCATCTCGGCCCAATAAAAGCTGACGAGTTTGTCGGATAGTTCGTTGCGGCGGCCTTTAAGGAATGTCGAAAAGTCGGTGTCACCTTTCTCCATCAACACGAACAGATCATCGCCGCGCTTCTCACTAAAGAAAAGCAATAATATTTCGCTGTATGACGATGCTTGCAAATTGAGTAAAAATCGGTTATAGTGAAATCACTCATTACGGTATAGTCGTAAGCATTCGTCAATCAATCTCAATTAGGAACATCTCAATCAAATATTACTGACTTTTTTCACTTATGCTATAAACTATAATCGTTGCCGTTTAATTTCGTACGGTTAATTTAAGAAACAAAAAGATAAAGCTACGAAATTAATTGAGTAGAAAAAGCAAAGAAGACTAACTAGTCAAAGAGGCGGACAACGCGGTTGGATTTCTGCAGTCGCTCAAGCAGCTTGATCTCATTTTCGTAGGCCCGCCGAACAACCAGCTCAGCGTCGCGCAGATCTACGCACTTCACGGCCAAACAGCGCTGATGCTCTTCGTCGTATACTTGATAAACCTGAAACAGGAAAGGTATACAATAATACATTTGGTAGAAATTGTTTATATTGGTTTCGCTTATACCAGATTGGCCGGTCCCCCATAAAACCGGTATAAACGCAAAAAGTGACTAACAATTGCACATTTTTTGTTAGCATCACCACACATAACAGAGGGGCACCGCCTCCTTGCTCTGTTGAAGTTCCCCTCTGTTTTATGTGATGATGCTAACAAAAGATGTACTGCTGTTAGGCGCTTGTATAAACAAATTTCACTGCAGCCAAAAATCAGCGATTTTCCAAGCAAAGAATAAAGAGTAGATAAAACCCCAATCGCTCACCTTGCTGGATCCTCCCTTTCCGAGCATATTGAGCACAGCATACTGTCTACTGTTGATGTAGATCGGCTTGATCTTCAGGGAATCGCTGACAGAAGTGAGATTCGTTGCCGACACCGACGAACGAATCGGCGGTGGCGGTGCCGGCGGCCCCATTAACTCTCTCTGTTCCTTCGGCGTCCCTGAAGACGCTGAAGGAACGGGCGCTGACTGCTTCTCTTTCGCCAACTGCTGCGAAGCCGCAGACGCGTCTACACTTTTACTCCGTCTACGCTGCTGCGAATCGCTCGAAAATGATGATACTGACGCCATCCTGAAAAGAATGCTTTGATGAGTATAGGGGAAATTTTAGGATCAGTAACGAGCGTCGAGACCAAATACCGTAGAACGCCAAATTTAGCCTATCTTTAGCACGCACCACGTCAAGGAAAGTCACAGGAGAGAATGTTTTGCCGTTACTCAGTGCAAAATTTCCCCTATAATTTTTATTTACTTGAGGGTTGAAATGCCATTTCCACTGCGATAGGAACGTTTTCCTACTCAGAGAGGACTTTTTCAAAATCAAAGAGAACATTTTAAAAGCTGATATGACCATGAAAGAGTCCTGTTTGATTCGAAAAACATCCTTAGTAGAATGAAAATGATATGTTACCGTAACCATGCATTCAATTCGTCAAATGAGCGGTTAAACTGAATGCAAAGAGGACGAAATTGAATGCATTGGATACGAATTCTTAAGAATGACAATGTACATGATATTGGGCCGGTTTCATATCGCGTACTTAAGACCTATTCTTTGGGCCGGTTTCACATCGCGTACTTTAACTAAAGTCGGACTTAACGCAATGATGAAGGATAGGCCTAAAGTCCGACTTTAGCTAAAGTACGCGATGTGAAACCGGTCCTTTATCATTGCTTCAAGTACGACTTTAGCCTAAGTACGCGATATGAAACCTGCCCGTTAGCTCCAGGTCCCGAAGCGAAAGAGCTTACTGTATAGGAGTGGAAGTGGCAGTGGAAGCGGCGGCAGACCGTTCAGATTTGATGGGAGTGGCCGAAGCGGATGAGCAGGAAATCCAAGCATCGGGTACGCTGTTGCCACCGTCGTCGTCTAACTCGCTCGCTGATATGGCATTCGACGTCCCCACCAGTGGTTCTGTCTTGCTCTGATTATACGCCGACGCTATCTCCAACTCGTGCTGCTCTGCCACTGCGGCTACAACGAACAAGCGCATAACACCAATAGGACAATTTACCTTCCCCGCGAGACCTTGAGAGACCGAGACCGTAACCGCCAATGCAAAACATAGGAGCGGCTAAGCAACGAGTGGCTGTGCACGTCGTCGATTTTCTGTTATTTGCAAAGAATGGCTAATTTGCCCTACTGGTGTTAGTCACTTTTCCTCAACGATTGGCTTTAGAAGAGTCAGCGGCCTTTTTGAGCGATTCTGATGTTTGTAATAGGCAAATTTGCTGATCAGTAACAAAAAATCTTGGATTGAATACGACAAACTGCTTCAACAGTCGATAGCGCTTCTTTCTATCAATTTACACATGTATTAATCAAGAAACGATCAATGTCGGTCGCTTGTGTTCCACAATCTTTAGTGAAGCGTTCAATTATGGTATTAATTAAGCGGAGCGCTGAAGCAGTCTATCTGTAAGACTTTCAAACCAAATTCCTATCTCTGGGTCCCTTGAACAGTCGTCCAGAAAAGCCAATCAGTGTGTGCATTGTTTTGAGTTGTTTGAGGGCAGTTAAAAGGAAGACTATCAGTCGAACGCAAACTGACAAAATATTTAATTTCCGCTAACAATAGACTCCACAAAACTCCAGCTACAAGTCTGAACATATCCCGAAATTGGCAAAATTCCATATCTGAGATTCATTACATGCGGACAACCCTATCTACAACGTAATCGAAACAAGATTGTGAAGAGCAGCTCACTCAAAGGAAAAATTAATCAAAGTCTCAACATTGCATAAAGAGAACGCGAGAGTGCAATCTTACCGAGTCTTTCTTCGCACTGTCGTCCCTTCTCCTCCAGTCCCTTCATGAATTCGGACAAGCGCTTTCGCAACGCGGTCACTTTCTCGTTCGTGCTGGTCGCCGACCTGTCCAATGGACTCGTCGTCGACAGACCCTCCGATTCACCAAACGAAGACATCTTAGTCAACTTTATTTGAATAGCGCGTTCGTCTAAGAGCCACCCAACGCTTTCTGCAATTTTCTTTTAACTGAAGCAAGTATCCAGTTAGAGTTACAGCGCGCAATTTCTTCCCAATTAAACTGCTCTGGTCGGCATCAAACGCACTCGACATCTTAAAGACACGCCGCGGACACGAATCGCACATATGAAGAGAAGAATAATACAATCGAATCAAAATATTTTTTTGAACTATCGCGCTTTGACTGGAGGAATATTACGTTCATTGCGCAGTGAAAAATTCGGTCAAATCCGAAACAGAATTTCGCGAATCTCAAGAAAACTGACAATCCGATAAAGCAGGGGATACAGAAAAAAATTGGGCATTGATCGTCTGTTCTGTCTTGCTAATCTCCCGATCGATACTGAATACCAAAATAAATTCGCAGTCAGTCGAATTGAGTGAAAATTAAACTGGTCGCGCATTTCAAACTGACCGTAGTTTGGCGAACGCGTATCACTGCCTGATTCATAAACTGGTTTGGGACCTGAGCGCAGGTATCGCATTTAATCGGGGCGATTTGTAAAGTGTCGGTACATTGACAACGGAACGCTTGTGATTTGAGTCTATTCCCTGCAAATTGCTCGTGTGCTTGGGCTCCTGTCGATTCATTGAGGCACATTTCAACTGCGACCTGCACAAGGAACAGTGATTACTTTCATGTGTATCTGTAATGACATATCGACAATGGGATGGACTTTTTTTGCTTGTACCGCTTTTAGACATGGGCTAAAGCGTGATTGAGATCATATTTTTGTTGTAAAATCCAACTCGCATTCCGTTTTCTCTTTGCCATCATAAAGCATATTCTCAATCGATATTTCTGTGTGAAGGACGTTGCTCAGAATGCCATTTACGCAGAACTGTGAACCTCCTCAGACATGGGCTGAGCAGCCTGCTACCGTCGATGAATGTGATTTCGGCCACTTTTAACGAATATTCGCGATTAAGTAAATATTAAAATTTCTAGTAAAATATTTATGATAGGAAGTGATTACTAGAGTATTAAGGAGTGCATACACGAAATTTCACGTCAAACCGACGAATATTCGCGGAGATATACGCTGTGAAAGACGCGCACCTACGCCGTTTAACGGCAAAAAGGTGAATGTGATTTCGGCCACTTTGCTCTTTGACAACCTCTCAGAGATTTCTAATTCATCCAAAAAAATCGTTCACTCTACCAAATGATAGCTGGTGAAAATTAGATTTCAATGATATATCAAGCTTTAATGGAAAATGATTTGTTGAAAAGTTATAATCAAAAGAAATTTATCACTACGCCCCGCGGAAAAAATTGGTGCAAAATTTGTGTGTGCTCGAATCGGCCACCATATTTCTTCATTCAAAATATGAAACTAATAAATTTTGTAACCAAAAGAAAGCTCATTATTCAGGCTTTCCAGTGATATACTTTTCGTTCGATTCCGTTTAGTTTTAGCAGCTTAATTATTCAATCTTATCAAAGTGGCCGAAATCACATTCTGGCCGGAATCACATTCATCTACGGTACTACGATATTATTATCAAAGTATCTCAAAGTAACACATTTTACTGCAAATTTACGCTCTTGATGTTGAAATTCAATGAACTAAATTTATTAGACTCCCCAATAGCCCAGACACACCGTACAAAGCGACTTTTTTACTGTGAGACTCTTTGATAATAATATGGTAGAAGGAGGCTGTTCAACCCATGTCTGAAGAGGTCCACAGTTCTGGGTAAATCGCATTATGGGCAAAGTCCTTAACACAGGGATATCGAAAAAGATCATGCATCATGACGCCAAAGAGAAAATTGAATGTGGATTGGATCATAGAACAAGACAATGATCTCAATCACACTTCGGCCCAAGTCTGAAAGCGGTATGAGCATAAAAAGTTCATCCCTTCGTCTGGCCCTCGCTAAATCTGAGCCTAAATCCTATTATGTATTTATGAAACGATGTGAAACAACGACTCGGAACCAGAAAACGTAATAACTTGTTTGAGGTAACGGTAGAAATCAAGAGAAATTAGAAAAAATCCCTCTTAAGAGAATTATCAAACTTTCTGACTGAATGTCAAGGCGCTGCCATGCTGTTATTCGCCCCGAGGATATTCAACTAAATATTAGATGTATTGTTACGTTGGTAGCATTCTTTGTTACTTAGCAATTGTAACTACTTTTGTTTTCAATAAAATTTAAGAAATACTCATTTGCCCCATTTTTTTGACTAATTGAATATCGGCGCATTTTCAAATAATTGCTTTGTATTTTTCAAATTAAAGTAAACCAATGATTTCCTGTGTTTGAAATTTTGCTGAGAGGATGGGGAATCTTATTGCCCTGTGTGCCTGTTCTCATAAGATAAAACTAGAGAAGCTAGGCGCGATATTTGAAAATGTTGACGCTTGCCCCATTTTTTTGACCGCTACTGTAACAGCCCGATTCTATATAGAATTCTATTGATGCGTAGACTTTCTGAAGTAATAAATGCATTTCTGTGAAGACAGTAAAATTATTCAACGAATATCACGCAAGAATCTAACAAAGTAGCGTATGTGAATAAAGCATAAATGAAGTTCTTCTCACAGTCACAATTACTTGCTGATCATACTTTCACCGATTATCTGAGCCTATTCTTTAAAACTATTTAATGATAACTGCTTTCACAATCGTGAGAAATGTGTGAGAGTTATACAGATACGCGCAAATACGGGAGAAAATTCGTCGTTTAAGGTGAATTTACAAAAAAAGCGATCATTACACCGCCCCGCAATTGTTACTCTGACTGCTGTACTTGCAAGATTTATGAATGAGGTCTTTGTGTCGATAGTCATTGAAATGAAACAGTGCACGCTGAACAAGAATTTTTCACAGGATGACAATACTTTCCGATGAGAAAATATTATCAATCAGAAAGTTGTAGTGGGATTGATCGATGTTTGCTTCTTCAAACCGCACATCTCAACAAATCTTCCGCGAAGTGTTCTGCAACATTATAATAGGTATCGCCTGTAAGCGATGAGCTTTTTAAAACGTTGAAACTACTGATTAATGTACGGACGGTAATAATTTCAGTGTGGCAACCATCATGGAGCAGCTTACACACAACATGTTTCATGAAATCAGTAAAATTTTACACAATTTTCCGGGAATCATCCGTAATTTGTTACTGTCTAGTCGAATGTTTAGAGATTACTCATCTTTATACCTCAGTTGCTAAGTGTGAATTAAAGATTATGACCTTTCGCCGTTTGGTCAGTTAGTAGAGTGTGTGATTGTTCATAATGCTCGCTTACTTGTTGAGAGCGAGGTAAACAGTTGGGTTGACTCCTACATTAAAGATCCACATCATATTCACTGCAAAGTAGGTCCATTTTTGGTCGTCGAAGAACAGGCCGTAATTGTGCCAAGCGAATTGCACGAACATGCAGTACCCTGCTGTGAGCGCAGCTTGCAGGAGAAAGCGAAACTCGTGGCGCATTTCTGATGATTGGTTGCCAAATGCTCTGCGCTAAATTTATATTTTTAAAACAGCTGCTTCTGGGCAAAATTGTCTCCATCTATCAGGAACTACAAAGAATGGCATTTATTGATCAATTGAACTACCCTGTCAAGTAACCTCTCTCTTTTACGCAAAGGACAGAAAAGGAAGGAATATGATCGTAACCGTAAAGTTTTCGTTGAGTCGCCCAAGTTACTATTAAAATCTCCTCTTTTAAGGATTTTATAAAAGTTGCATCTTTCAAAATTGCACCCACCCCTCGGTGATCTTCCAATGATATGAAAAATTGTACGATTGATAATAAAAACATAAAACAAACCGTCAAGATTAATTTTATTGCGATAAGTCCATATATGACGCCGCACGCTGCCAACTGAGAAACAGTAGCGTAGAGTTCGAGCGTTTCAGCCGCTTCGCTCATTACCGACTCGTCATAGCCCCACGTATACTCAGCTGGAAAATAGGCCAGACCCACCCAAGGGCTGAGATAAAATGAAAAAAATAGCAAGCCCCAAAGCCAGCAAGCAATGATGCAGATCTGCAAAAATGTCTTAAATTGCAAAAAAAATATTTAATAATTAAAAAACTAAAATATTGCATTTATTAACATGATGCGATAATCTTCAATTACACAACGGCTCTAATGTGTCAAATGCATTTCAAAATCTTATTGATTATGTTTCGCAAAGGTGATAGAACTAGTAATGCATTCTTGATATTCGTACGACTAACTTCCTCCCCCTAACCAAAATTTCTTGTGTATATTCGAGGCCTATCACCGCGGCACCCCGAGGTCGAATGCTTCACCGCGTCAAAAGGAGTTTTTGCTGTCAAACGTATCAACATAAGAGAGCACTTCAAATTAATTGCCTTTGCATTTCTTGTTAAATTTTCAAAATAACCGATGTACAAGATTTATAAAATTTTTCCCGGCTAGCTAAACTTTCAGATCATCAAAAAATACAGCATTTCCTACTTAAGAACGGACAAAGTAGACAATCCAGATCAGCCGATATTAGCGTATGAAATTATTTGCCCTGTGGTGATTAAATCCCGTTGATATAATTTTAACATTAGCACCTCAGACTTACAATCTGAAAATGACACAGCGTCATAAATCGCTCTCTACGAACTCTACCATTCATCAGTTCAACTACATAACAGTATTCCAAAGGATAATTTGGACTTTACTAGTACGATCAAAATTATGATTATCTTACCGTTGTAAACTTCTTGCCGAGTAGTACGCCAGTTTTCGATGGGGAAAAGAATATCACTAGTCGATTGAATGCGAGCAAGACAGTTAGAGGAATATAGGCAAAGAAAGCGCTGTTCAGTATGCCACCACATATCTGAAACTATCATGTCTGCTGAAATTAAAACAGAGATATCGTCTACCTTGTTGATGATCGGATGAAGCGTGCACTGACACATCGTGAACGGACCGCCAATCGCCAGTAAAACGCCTTGCGTAACATCAGAAATTCCTAGGTGGAACATTATGCGATAAGCCGGTACATCTTTCAGCTCTTTATCCGCGGCAATAATCTAAAATATTTACAATTTAAAACTGTTCCCAGCGAGATTATTCGTAGTGCGACAGGAAGGAGGACACCAATTCACTTAAGAGCTGAGTCGAGTGATTCCAGTTGAAATTTTGAAATAGACCCTGGCAAATGCAAAGTGGGACCTCGCTAAAGCGAATTGTTCCTTGGATCAACACCTTACCTTAAGTATAATGACGTAAGGCGCAACGCAGGCGATGGAAAAAAAGAGTGATATCACACCAACCAGCCAATTAGCGACCGGATCATCGCCGACATGGTCAGCAAAAACGCATGGGTTCGTTTCATTGGTTATGTTGCAAACCTCCATGCTACTTCCAGTTAATTCTGATTAGCGCGATGAAGTTACTGATTATTACTCCAATTTCAGCAATTTAGAGGATCCCGGCACACTGGCAAACAAGCGTCATTCAGCTCGGCAAAATAAATTTGGTTTGAGCGCTCAACGCCTGACCGGAACTGAACAATTGTGCGATCAAACTATGGCTATCACCTGCTTATGTAAGGCAGCATGCCTATATTTCTGGAAAGACGAGAATTTGAGGAAGCGACGCCCACCTAGCGGAAATGAACTCAAATGCAGGTGCAATGTTTAACTGGAATCAAGGTGCGTCACTAAATTGAAAATGAATAAATATTTCATGTAGAACGTCTAAATTTGAAGCAAAAGGTAATTTCAACTTACTGACGTCAGAAATTTTTCAGGAGAAATAAATGATTGCTGATAAATTCCGTCAGGGCCTTATTTCACTAAAGCTCAGATTTGGATATCTGTGATAAGTTGGCTGAGTAGTACACTTGAGCCGTGCATGACCTCGTATCAAAGATATGACGCTTAGCCAACTTATCACAGATATCCAAATCTGAGCTATAGTAAAATAGGGCCTAGAGCACAGAAATCAGCTGTCACGAAGAGTTCTATAGGGAGGGAGAACGAATGTTGCTCATCGTTACAGTGCATACTCCATTACAATATTTCGATTTATCGTTGACGTTACAGAGTTCCACTATACTCTATGGTTTTATGTCAACTTGTTTACTTCCGCAATCACATAAACACACAATAAAGTTGATTTTGCAGTAGCCCATCTTGAGAAGTTATGCGTACTTTTCGAAAATGCTGATGCTTGCTCCATTTTTTATGGTCGTTACTGTACGTAAGACGCCCTGTAATTTCACGATACGCCATTTTCCTCTCTGACAAAAGTGGGGCTCAGCCGGGATTTGAACCCGGGACCTCTCGCACCCGAAGCGAGAATCATACCCCTAGACCACTGAGCCAAGCGAAATGAGGAAACTCTGTAACACCCAAAAAATATCATATAGCGAATGAAAATTAACCATGGGTCTGTGAGATATTTTCTTGCTAAGTTGCAAATAGTTTCACATCGGCCACCATTATTTTACATTTTTTATCTCTTCTTTTGTGTTTTCCATGACCTGATTCGTAAATCGACAAATTAAGATGCAAAATGGTGTATAGTTATCATAAATGCGGTTGGAAGTGGAGTAGTAAATTCTAGTACATCCTATTCATTTTTCAACGAAAGAAAATATAACTTTCCTCTTTCATTATGAAAGGCAAATATTTAGGCCTACTTGTAGTTTGACTTGGTATTCCTCTTTATCACAAGATCAGCCATTGTCATTTGATAATCAGCAAGAGCAAACAGCCATAAACGCAGATTATCAGTAGCATTTTTTCAACCTGTTGCCAATACGCCCATTCGACTTTCGTCATCAATGTTCCCAAGTTGTACCAATTAAATAGATATGAGAAAGGTATGACATTGCGATATTGAACATCTGCTCATTTTCTCGCGATGGAACGACAAAATACTGATCCATCGCCGTTCTGTTCAGTATCAGCATTGCTAGTCTTAGCGTCTGACTGTAAAGGAACACCTTTCAAAAGGGGTCTACTCGAGAACTATAATGCGTTGCTTATCAATTATATTGTCCCTCTCTCTGGTCGTTACAATTTCATCACAAGCATGTCCTGATGGTTGGCATTCATCAGGAGTCGTCTCGAACAAGTGCTATTACGTGGCCCCCCAAAAGAAAATATGGTTCGACGCGGAAGCTTTCTGCACGAACTCCGGTCCCAACGCACACCTCATTTCGATTGCATCAGCATATGAGAATGCTAATGTGAATGGTACTTTTCTGCTTATGATTTATCCCTTATAATAGTTCGTTGTGTCTTCTGAGTACAGTTATTCCTCGATAAAAGAGCACGCAGGATATACATGGTAGCCCAGCGGAAACTTACTCAAAACTAATATAATGTTAGTGAAGAGTAATAATATGCAATTTTCAGCTGTGGTCGTCAGCACGTCGTCTGTTTCGGACTGCCACCAATTTTGGATCGGCGGAAACGACATTGAACAGACTGGGCAGTTTGTCTGGATTGATGGTAGACCTTGGGGATACGCCAATTGGGCTGCAGGTAAAGCCATTTGGTCATTGTAGTTGCTCGGTTTGTGTAAAGTTACATGACGATGGTTGACAGAAATTTTCAAATGTAAGGGAATTACTCACATGAACCTATGACGAAGCCGTTTCCTAACTGGTGTCTTGGGTCTCAATGGGTATATACTCACTTATTGGGATATGTAACGCTACCACTATTCGCTTTCTTTTTCGTTACTTTTTAAGAAATCAGCAGTTTCCAACAGTCGCGATGGTATATTATTTTTGAATAAGTGAATAACTACTGAAAACTCGCTGTTTTTCATATTGCGCGTTGTAAAAAGGGAAGATACTGAAGTGATACTAGTACTATTATAACTGGATTTTGACGACGTTTAAATAAAGGGGGTTGACGACGCCGCATAAACTTTGAAGCCGAGAGCAATATTCATCTTTCAATGGCGACCCTGCACACCGACACGAGACTGACCTGTGTTATATGCGCGGGCCGAGACGCTTAAAAGAATATCAGGATGTCGATGGTTTGCAGTGGAACTAATTATGTCAGTACTTGCGCGAGCGCAAAAATGTTGAGCTAAAACCATGTCGTCAAGTGTCTCAAGCGTATGATACTGTCCAATTTTGTTTCGGCATGAAGAATTGTACAGTGGCGAGCGCAGACCTACATATAAGGTAGAGTAAATATCGCTCGACTGAGGAGTCAGTCTTTTCTTGTACAGTCAGATTTGAATAGTGGGTCAGCCATAAATGGAGACTACAAAGACTTAAACAACATGAGAAAGCGCTGGGTGAACTATCGTATTTTTTCTAATAATCGCCCACCCCCTCTGGCCCAGGTTGAAAATATAATCGGCCGCCCTCCAATAATCGCCCCCCCCCAACGATCGCCCCCTTTAGAGTCATAAAAATACTAAACACCTGTGCAGTGAAGGTCAACACTGCACTCCCATTCACTTTCCACTATTAATATTGTGTTATCTTTTTATTTATGGCTAATATTATAAATTAAAGTAACGATTGTAAATGATAGAGGCCTTCTCTATAACAAGCGCCCTCATTCAAGCATGGGTTGAAATAATAATCGCCCATCCTCCAGTAATCGCCCCCCCTCAAGCGGGGGTTAAAAAAATAATCGCCTAGGGCAATTATCAGAAAAAATACGGTATCTTTTTTGCCGTATTGTACTTGACTAGTTTTCGGAACGCCCAACACTGCTAGGGACTCAGCGCAGTTGCTGTATTATTCGTCAAAAGTTAGTGATATAATTGTTGTGAAATAATGATAAAAAATGTGTTTAGGCCAACCACATTTAAATCAGCAGTGCGTTTCATCGGCCGCGCGAACAAACGGCAAGTGGAAGACGGAATCTTGCGCAAATCAGAATTGCTTCATTTGCGAAATGTTTATGGGCGGTAGCACCTCTCTGCCTCCTACCATATGGCCTCTGACGAATATGACGGACTGCAAGGATTGGTTCAATTACGGAGCACATACCGATGGGATCTACTCAATTAATCCAGATGGTAGGGGGGCGTTCAACGTATTCTGCGATATGACGACTGATGGTGGTGGCTGGACCGTATTTCAGAGGTACTTATTCAAATTACTCTTGATATTTTAAATTTGTCACTATTTTTGCTGTGATAGCAGGATTCAGAATTAATTTCGAATAAAATATGATGAGTAGTCATCGGTAGCTATGTCTCTTGTGCGTTTATTATTTTGATTGGTTCAAACTGAGCTGTTTGATTTATGTCTAGCTCAGAATCGAGAGCGTTTTTTTCTACTTTTGCACTACAGTTGCCCTTCAAGAGAGAAACGATAATAACAACCATCACTTGATTTAGACGCAACGATGAAACTTTTTCGTTCGATGATAAATCGTGGAATGAATTTAAAGCTGGATTCAACAATGGATTAGAATACGATTTATGGCTCGGAAATGATCACATACATGTTTTGAGTACCAAAGATTTCAATGTCGAGTTGCGAATTGACATTTGGGGCGATCAGAATCCACGACATCCCAATCCAAATGGATACTGGTGGGAAAAGCACAATAGTTTTTCCGTAAGTTACATGTTACTTTAGTATGATAACGGGTCTGAAAGATATGTGCCTCTTTTTCGTTTAGAGGAAGATGGTTCAAATATGATCGGATCTTTAATCCTATATATTAAGCCAGCACCGTCTGTCAGTCTGTCTGTCTGCGTGTGGATACCCCACGGTTCGGGTAGACCGGACCTTTTGCGGTCCCCGGTCGGACCATGGTCGGGTACCGTAAGGGTACCCCACCCTCCACCCCCACTTTCGGCCGGGCCCATTATACGGTATTAACGCTACATACAAAAACGTGTCGAAATTCACATTTTCGCCCTTCTCCCGTCAACCGAAATACTTGCCGGCCCCAGTTGTACCAGGGTTGCAAACAGTAATGGTACCCCACTCCACCCACCACACGTCCGGTCGGGTCGATCATCCGGTATTAACGATTTACCCATAAAAATGCCGTCGCAGCGCCCTCTCGCGGCGAACATTGGAAACTACCTAGAGCGCATATTTTTTCTTTAGTCATGGGGTCATTCACGGATTATTGCTAACGTATCGCCTCTCAATCACATATCACCTTAATGTATGGGGTAAGAACTCGAGCGAAGAGCGCGGCGCGTTGGCGCTGCGCTCTTTGCGAGAGTTCTTGCCCTCTACATTAAGAAACGTCTGTGTGTGTGCGTGTACGTGAACACCTCACGATTCCTGCTGGACCTAAGGCGATCCCCGATCATGTCATGGCTGTGTGTGCCAAGAGCACTGCACCCGACCCATACCACTTCCGTCCCGCTTCTACTATATACACATCTAGAGCAAAAGCGTAGTTTGCGAAATGGCTTAATATGGCATTCGAAGAAAATCTTTCTTTGACTAAGGGTCATATGAATGAATTTAATGGTCTCATTTAAACAGTATCCTTAAATGCCTGCTGTTTTGAAATTTTACAATGAACAAACTTCTATTTTCTTGAAAACAATCTCCGCTCGAAACCCGTCGCAAATGTGTTTCAATGTGATCGAGGGTAGATAAAAACCGCACGTGCGTGTTTCGGCAAAATGCAGTTTTGGACCGGCGCCACCAATCAATAGCTGTTGTCACTAGCGATCGGGGAACATTCTAAATTCTTCGAAACTTTTCCCTGGTTTATTGCCAAAAAACTGTTTGCGCAAGTCCTTATTTTCAAATTCCCATCGAACTGCCTTTTGATGAATATAGTGTGCAAATTCTTTTGCATTTATAAATATATAAGACCAGTGGCACCAGATAACAGAAATCCAAAGGCAGCTTGCGAATTTCGTGCCGCTGAGCGGTACGGGTGACACAGTCAAGCCGGGGTGACATGCAAAAACTCAAGCGGATAGCGCGGCGCGTTAGCGCAGCGCTCTCCGCTAGTTGTTACCTAAATACTGAAACATTACTGTAAGGCGAGAAATTGTTGATTTGGGATATAATTTGGGTGGATTGGGTGGTCCGGCCGACCACTCAAATTAAGTCCCCCAATATTTCTACCATAACTGTATCACTGAGTCTAAGCTATCCTTTTCTTGCCCAGAGCTGTTATCCTGGTAAGTTGAGAGGTGAGCCGAGTCAGACCAATCGATCACCCAGACTAGGTCCCACCAGGGTTGCCATTTATAATTATTTTTAAGGATTTTTCTTAAATATAGGTGTGCTGTCTTAAATCTTATAAGACACAAAAAAATTTAAGACAAAAAAGGAGCAGGCAAACGTGTAAATTTTTGTCATTCGCTGAAACGTTATGGTTGACTTGTCATCTTTTTGTCTTTCTTGGAAATCAGATGTTACTACTAAAGCTTATTCTTCTTTTTCTTAAAAAAATAAATTTCAGAAAAGTCACAAAAACGATGTGATATTGTGTCTTAAGTTTTGTCTTAAATTGGAAGCGCTTGTCTTAAAATATTCTTAAATTTCACTAACTTTTTACTTAAAAAGCAATTTTTGACCTGGCAACCCTGGGCCCCACCTTATTGGCCAACTGAGTCATTCACCCAAATTAAACTACACCCAATATTTCTTACCTTAGAGGATTTTGTGATAATTGCTCTACTTTTCAGTGTAGTCCTATGTTATGCTCATGCATTTCTCTTTTATCAGTGTGATAACCTCCTGATAACGCGTGTGCAGCCTTCTTTGGACGGGTCGCGAAGCCACTATAAGATATTTTGCTTACGCTTCGCATCGCTCCTGAACTTTATTTCATCCTGATATGTCTTTGAGTGTTAGAAACGAACTGCTGTCTCGAACTCTTCCCATCCCATTTCTGTAGCGGAGGGCCACCCTAAGTACACGGTGTTCCAAAGTAATTAATCCATTTCCAGTTACATTTTCTCAAAAATTACAAATTGTATAGATATGAAAATAAATAAATAGATTAATTAGATAATGGGGAACATAAATCCAGTATTAGAAATGCGAAAAAACGAAAACCAGATATATCACAAAAAATAGCTCTGGTAGTACATAGCAAAATTCAGTGCAATTTTTCGCATCTTGTAGAGTTCTTTTTAACTCAAATTTTCTTTTTTAATCATTTAAATTAGTTTTTTTCGTCAATTGATGACGCTTTAAAAAAGACGAGATTTACACACACACTAATGGACAAAAACTGTCCAAATACACTAACGTGTAAAATCTCGTCTCTTTTATTGCACCAAAACATGTCGAAAAATAAACCAAGTTAAATTAAAGTGAGCTCTCCAAGATGCAAAAAATTGCATTGAATTTGGTTACGTACTACCAGATTTATTTTTCGTGATATTTCTGTTTTTTTATGCATTTCTAACACTAGATTCATGTTTCCCGTTGTCTAATTAGTGTATTTATTATAGATGCGTCGGTCCAGGATTTTTGAGGTCGGTCCGGTCCGGTCCAAGGTTCAGTAGGGTCGGTCCCGGTCTCGGCCCGGTCCAGTCCAACATCAAGGACCGCGGTCCACGGTTCACGGTACGGTCCATACCAGAGGCCAATTATTAAGATTTCTTAGTCACATAATGCGCGTGTTGCTCATGCGAAAAATTTCTTTTCTACAACTTATGCACATTTTATTGCAGAGTGACACTAAAATTCGTGTGATTTTTTCAAAATTAATGTGTTAAAGCGTAAGGCATTTTGCTAATATTTCGCATACATACAATTTTATAGAATTTTTATTACTCTTTCAGGTTATGACAATAATATAGAGTGCGTGGAAAGTTGTGTAACAGAGGTTAGGTAATGTTTTTTTTAAATTCAATGAATCTGAAAGAAAGCAAAGCTGAAACATGCTTAATCAAAGTATTTAAAACTTATATCTAAATACTTATTTCGAAATTTCTTCTTTAACATGAATAAGAGCATTTAAACGATAAGGTGCTCGACCCTCGTTTGGTCGCAACTAATTTTTGTAGATTTCTTCCCATGTTGCGAGCAAATCGCGCTTCGGAGATTCGGTTTCTTTGGGGTCATTTTGCTTAGACTCAAGAGTACTCAGGCGAAAATAAACGGATTTACCAGCAGAACTCTGCACCATCTTATTGAACAAAAACCACTCAAGCTTTTCTGCAAGAAAATTTTTTTTCGGTTTTTTAGCCAAAAACGGATGTCTGACAAATTCGCTAGACATGAATTCATTGAAATCTGCTATGTGGGGAATGTTGGGGCGGAAATTCTGAGCAGAAACATCACAAAAAAATTGAATTTCTTAAGCGCGATTTGCTCGCAGCATGGGAAGAAATCCACGAATAACAGTTGCGATCAAACGTGGGTCAAGCACCTTATCGTTGAAATGCTCTTATTCGTGCTAAAGGTGAAATTTTGAAATGAATCTTTAGATATAAGTTTTAAACACTACGATTAATCGTATTTCAGCTTTGTTCTCTTTCAGATTCATCGAACAAAAGAAATGCCATTTAACATCTTTTACAGAACTTTCTACGCATCCTCTATTTTCGAAATGGCCTCCTTAACTCTCAATACATTACTTTAACAAAAATGTATTTTGGCTGTTGTCTCAAGAGCAGTTCAACGCGTTTGATGCCGAACAACTCTCGTAATACGCAACCAAATTCAATGCGGTTTATTTGCATCTTAGAGCTCTCTTTAACTTAAATTTTCTATTTTTAATCATAAAAACTCGATCTGAACAGTTACTTTTACAGCTTTTAAACGGGATGCAATATTTTGCGTCTTCACGCATTTGCTCATTGGTCTGCTTATGATAAAAATGCGAGAAACACCTGAAGGCGCAAAATTTTGCACCCCGTTTAGAGCTTGTAAAATGAGATGATGGGATCGAATTCTTATGATCAGAAAACAACAATTTAAGTTATGGAGAGTTCTGCAACATGCAACAAACCGCATTCAATATGGTTGCGTATTACCAGAGTTATTTATCGTCAAACCTGTGCCAACTGCTCTTGAGCCACCCGCCAAAATTGACTCTTTTGTTAAAAAAATGTATTAAGACTTAGAGAGGACATTTTAGAAATGTCTACCGGATTTTTTCGAATATAAGCCCCGGGGCTTGTAATAAGAATTGGTACTTTTCGCGTCTCTACTTTGTCCTCCAATAGAAGTCCAGGGGCTTTTATTTGGAAAATTCAAGTACATAACGCTTTTTGCAGTACCAATCATAATTGCATTTTGTGTCGTTTTCTCATCTTTTTATATTATCTAACACGCAAATAATGGAAGATCTAAATGATTTTTGCAAATTCTATTAGAGAAAGTGGTATTTACATGTAAAATGCAATTAGAATAATATCATTTTACGCATTCATGGTGATCTTTTTCGGCTTCATATATAAGCCCCGGGGCCGATATTTGGAAAGTCAAACTGAAGAGAGTCACAGTGGGGCTTCTAAATGGGGGGGCTTCTAATCGGGAAAATTCGGTAGTTATATTTTTGTCATAATCTAAAAGAGCAATAAAAATATAATAAAATGGTATGTTTGTGAAGTTCTGACATGATATTCAACTAGTGCCTTTTTAGGACACTATTAAGTGAATGGCACGAGTGGTGCACTATGAATTTTAATGCTGAAATAGGATGCGGTAGTTTATGATGCGCATGTTGTAGCGCAACTCTGGACCAGACCGAATTATGCTCGGTCCAAACCACTCGGTCCGGTCCAAAACTCGGTCAACGAAAAAACAGGTCGACCCCGGTCAGGTCCGGTCCGGTGCACCGAGTACCAAAAGTGCTCGGTGCACCGAGTAATTCGGTTCACGGTCCAGTGGACCGACGCATCTATAGTATTTATTCATTTTCATATCTATACAATATGTTGTTTTTGAGAAAATGTAACTGGAAGTGGAGTACAGTCAAAACCGGATAAGTGGAAATCGATCCGGCAAGGAAATTTTTTCCACTTATGCGGTTTTTGCTTATATGCACTAATTTTCGCTCGATTTTTGCTCGAAGCCTTAAAATAGCTAAAGCTGATCAGTTATACAGTGAAACCCGGATAAGTGCACATCAATGCGGCAAGAAAATTTTGTGCACTTATCCGGGTTCGGCCTAAGTGCATAGTTCCTGACCCGATTTTTGTTCAAATCCTTGAATTAAGCACATTTGATTAGTTATTTAGTATTTCCACTTAATAAGAACCCTTCCTAAAGCAAAGAGAACATTTTTCACATCAAAAAAGGCATTTTTCGTATAAATCTGACTAGGGAAATGTCCTTACTGACATGGAAAGCGTCCTTGTTAAAGTTGAAATGGTATATAAAAAATTTTTTGCCATTATACACAGCTTCAAGATAAACAAGGTTGAGAGGCGTTTTGATTAATATAGACATTGTTTTGATGCACTATTCATTATATGGGCATATTTTTGAGTGACATTTAGGTGGGGTCACGCCCTTGTGCACTTATCCGGGTACAATTGCATACAAAAGTTGCACACGGGGCTTGCAAAACATGTGCACT
>NIUQ01002230.1:0-23725 GCA_002796945.1 Plectus sambesii
ACTACGAATATCTTGTTCTTTTCTTCTTTCAAATTGTTCTTTTGCTCTTTAAAATTAATTATACTTGCAAAATAATTCGCTTCCGCTTCTTCTTTGCTTGCGGTTGCTGATTGTGAACTGCCGAGTGTCGAACTGCACGACTGCCTCACTGCAAGGTTTTTCGCTGCGAGACGCCACACATCCGAACCTGGTAATAATGTATGGTGTCCGGTGACCATGGAAGACCATAACCGAAGCAGTCACTTTAGATTTCTTACGTGAGGATAAATCGAGCGATCTACCCGTCACACCACAGTGCAATTCCTCGCTGAGTATCAACGCTATATACGATATCAGTGACGGGTAGATCGCTGGGGTTCGCTCGACGTAGATTTCTTCGACTCATGCTTTTGTACCTTGTTCATAATCACAACTCTTCACTGTGTGCTGTAGAGTAGAAGACGATATCAATCTGTGGGCTAACTTTTTTTAATTCACCACAAGCCGCCGCGTCCATTTGATAAGACAACCTTGAAGCGTTTGCGCGCAAACTTACTGCCATCTGACCATACAAACCACGTTCATGATTGCAGCGAAGAATAACACCAGTATACTACGCTCTCAAGAATGCTCTCCATAGGGCCCCGCGTTGCCATGTTCGATACACCAGTTACCATCACTGTCGAAAGGCTGCGACCCGGACAGAAAGTAACCATCTCCGCTCAAGTGGAACACGTCGGCGGGAAATTAGAATCTTTCGCTTTTTTGACGGCCGACAACCATGGCTGCCTTGATCTGCGAAGAGATTCTTCGCAAGGAGGCACTTATGAAGGTCATATTGAGCAGGCATGGGCATTGAGGAGGGGGGTATCATGGTCATCAATTAAAATTTTTTTGGTTTAAAATGTTGACACCTTTTTGAAAAAAAGATGGCAGACTTCGGTATTCGAAACTTTTATGGATGCATATACATATATAGCTCAAGCAGTGCCCATATCTCACACTGAGCGCTTATTTTATGATTACCTCTCTCACTTTTACACTAAATATTACTTTATGCAGGTGTTCATCCCATGGGCCTCTTCACAACATTACAGCAGTCGGCCAATCAGCGCTCGGGTCTTCCGTTAGTGCCACGGAATATTGATAAGCCGATGCAGTATCGTTTCTCCTTAATTAACGGTCACGGCTTTCACGAATCGGCCTCCACGATCGATACCGTGCTAGTGGAGCGGCATTTCATGCACTCAGAAGTCGACAGGCACCAAATTGAAGTGGGCCGAATCAGGGGCGCTCTTTTCCTGCCTAAATTACGAGGTAGCTTCAGTGTCCGCAATGCGTCGAATGAGAACGATCTATTTTAGCCGATGACGTCAAGCTGCCTGGAATCATCGATATATTCGGAATGGGCGGAGGATTGACGGAGCACCGAGGAGCTCTCCTGGCTTCGAAAGGATTTGCTGTCCTCTCTCTGGCATATTATAACTTCAGGGATTTACCCACCAACCTTGATGAGGTAGATCTAAACTACTTTGAGGTATGTTGTTTATATCTCGCATCTGCTGGATTAAATGTTTACTGCTTCTTAAGGGAGCTATCGATTGGCTCACCAGCCAACCTTATGTGATGGATCGTATTGGATTCATTGGGACTTCGCTCGGTTCGATGATCGCAATCCACTGCGGAATTCGCTTTCCGAAAGTATTGTTAGAAGTCGTACTAACAAATCTCCCTAATCTTAATTCATTTTCAGTTGAAAGCAGTCGTGGGAATCAACGGCTTTCATGGGCTTACGGTATTTGCACCGCTCACTTGCAACGGCGTTCCATTGCCCACTGTCGGGTATTTTATACTTAAATTATATTATACTATATATTCTGCAATATAAAAATTATAATACTATTCAAATATTCATCTATATTTCTATTGAATTACAAGTATGCGTAAGTCACGCATAACCTAGTCACGCATAAGTTTCTACAAATTTCGCTTCTAGAGGAAACTTGGACGACGTCCAATACACGGACGTCGGCGTATCGTACAGCTCATTCGTAGGCAACATCGAAGTGCCCGAGGATTCGGTGTTGCAAATCGAAACCTGTCCAGCCGATACAAACTGGCTGTTGATTGTAAGTCATTGCCAAATTGTACATCGTAGCCTACAACGTGCACCCATAGAGTGCGACCGATGACCGAAATATGTGCTCGTCAAAATCGGCAAAGCTGCTCGAGCAACGACTAATTAGCGCCGGCAAGGGAAATCAAATTCGGGTACTCCATATGAACAACGCCGGTCATTTGCTGGATCCTCCCTTTATACCCCACTGCGCTTCTTCGTACAGCAAAATATATGGTAGGCCATTCGTATTCGATCATGCCCTTCGATACCGATGAAAATAGATACCTATATGGCGTGGGGTGGCGAAAAGCACGCTCACGCTCTTGGACAAGATCTTATGTGGAGAAGCGTGATCGACTTCTTTGCGACGAATATTGGCGCTCCGCTAAAGCTGCCCGACAACGACCTCTATAAGTCATCATTTCTGAAAAGCTCGCTTTGACTGAGACGTTATCTCGGATGTAATAATTTGCGCATTCTCCTGTGTTCAAATATAGAAGCTAGTATTAAATCTCTGATTGCCGCTGACTACATTAGTTGTCAAGCAAGAGCGGTCGGCCTTTACGGAGCGCGTCATTGCTCAACCTCCGGCGCAAATCGGCCGATCGCTCGCTCATCCCGACACAGTTACGATTACTCATACCATCTCATCGTTTTCGAATCACATTTCTCGACAGAACTTATTAACAGCATACATCTTCGCATTAAAACGCCTTAGGAAAAAAATTACAAAGATTTGCTCGATATTTCGGCTATTATTTGCTCAAACCAGCGCCATCTTCCGGAAGACGAGAAATGACGTTGTCGGTAGTTTTCGGTCTACTCAGCGGCACTCTTATACTGACGTTCATCTTACTCAGCTCCTCGCCCAAGTAGTCGCCGTATCCGCTCACCGTGCCCACAGTTTCAATCTCGTCCTTGTCCAGGTCGCCGCTCGATGAAGAATATTTCTTCGCTCCTTTGCTCGACGTTTTGCCGCTCGGAGAACTGCTTCTGCTACCGTTCGAGTCCGCTTGCAGCCCGTCGAAGCCGTCCTTTTTGATGCGCAAGTCGACGGCGCTGGAGCTACGGTTGGTCTCGTGCAACTTGTCGAGGAAGGGCAGCTTGAAGCCGGCGCTAGACGATTCCTTGAGCGTCGGTTTCGGACTGGACTTTCTTGACATGATCGCGAATCACGAATGGTGCAAACGCGAGAACGGCCGTCAAGGGCGGCGAATCGGTTGAGAGTGCGCTGTTTGACGACGAATCGATGTCCGAACGGCTCACAATTCAATTAGTTCCCCCGGCGATCGGTCGCATGGTAACGGCCGATTCGCGCACCGCTCCAACTGGAAAACTTCCTTTTATCTCGCCTATTATCCACCCTCCAACCGCTCATTTGCTTCCACGATTGCTCATCCTATTCTCTTTTCTTATTGCTGTCAGCTATCATCTCTCTAACGCGCCCTCTTGCGTCTATATTCATTGGGCAATTTGCCGTCTAATCGCTCTCCGTGCAGGTGCAATTGAAATATTGTTCAGCGCCTGCATGTCGCGTGATCTCGCAGTAGATTTGTTTATTTAACAGTACTCCGAATAGCGTCACAACCGGTCATCATCAAAAGAAGAGAATTCGATAGGTATAAAAATGTAACATATTTATAAATAGCAATGCACATTTGAACGCGGCGAACGAGCAAAACGTGAACCATTTAATATGAGTGATGGCAAAGAATCAGTCGTAGAAGTGTTGTGTTAGGCGAGGAATTGAAAGAAGTATGATGTCCTGTTCGTCGAGTAGCACACTTCGTGACGGAAGGAAATTGCAAGCGAATCGCTTGCAAAAGGCGTAACAGCTTAAGATCGAGCGAGACTATTGTTGGCAGCGAGCCAAATCGACGGCACCCACTGGGGTTCCGTCTCTAGGCGGTGTACAGTCTCCTTCAGCTCGTTGAAGGACCGATCCAAATCGACGTTGATGATAAGTTTGTCGAAAAAGTGGCCGTACTGCTGCTCAATACGCTTGCCATCTTGGAGAATGGCTTTCAATTCTTCGTCACGAATCTCGGTCGGTTACGGTGCACGGCTCGTCATCTATCTTACTGATCGAAAAATGTTGAGAACACCAATTCTGTGCCTTTTGCGCTACAAAACCTAGAAGTTCTTGGAGCACTTTCGCTGCCTTAGTGTTCCTCGGGGATGTGCTTTGCGGTGGGATATTGACTTGCGCTTGCTCACCAAATAGCTATCGTCCGCTTTGAGCAGTTTGACGATTCTCAATTCGCCTTTGGTCGTCACCGACGGCATCGATGTAGTTGGTTGCTGCAAATAGATGCGCCGTTGGTAATCGACTTTATCAGCGCCGAAAATGATGGGGCGAGCCACCTCTTTATGAGTAGAGCGATGGACGGCCGCCGCCTGAATGGCATTTTGAATCGGTGCTTGAGTGAAATATTGGCGCAGAAATTTCGAGTCCTCCTCTCTGCCCGGCTCTCGCTGTAGTTGGTCGGCGACTCGATTTACTGACATAATCACTTGCTCCAAAGCTGAAAGCACGCGACGTTGTTAGACCAGTGAACGCGAGCGTGCTTGAAACGATTACGGAGTAATCTGACACAGAATACTCTACACGTGCTATTTGCCTTAGTTACAAGTTACTCACATCATATACGATTTGACTTGAAGAAGGAATTAGAGCTGTAATGATTCCGATTCTGAAATCGTTAATTGGGCTCCATCCGGTGGAGTCGGAATTGTGTCAATAGGAATCACTTTTCAGAGAGCACGAACGGACGGAGATGTTATTTCGGAAATCGTGCCAGCTGCAGGATCAACTCACGGATAGATTCTGGTTGCTCTCGTCTGGCGATATCCTCTCGCAGAGAAGTATCGCCTGGCACGTACGACTCGTTGGCGTATCCCTTGTCGGAGGCGTCGTCGTCGTCGTCATCTTCCTCATCTGTGACCGCCTTGCCGTTGCCGTTGGCCAACGACTGAAGCTTCTTCGAGCCGCGCAGCGACGTTCTAAAGGACAGCATGATCTCAACACCGCATGCATCAGACGGCGCCGTTGCTTTCGCATCGGCCGACCGCTCAGTCAGACAGCGCGGGGCGAGAGAGGAAGGGGGACGCATTCTGACCATTCGATCGCACCAACAGAAAAACGCCGAGTATAGCGGTGCGCGAAAAAGCAAACAAAGAAATGAGGTGGAAAAGCGAACCGCAAGAATTCCTGCTCTTTGGCGCGTTGCTCGCTCTTCTGCCGGCGCTTGCGCAAATCATCCTCGTACTGGCGTAGTCGTTCGGCTTGGTCGTCCAACAAGGGACCTGGCGCGTCGCTAGCGACCTGCCCATTAAAATGGCACTGTGCCAGCGGTCTTGGACTGTTCGGCGGCAATTCTCGCGCCGCCACGGTCTCCATGTCGTACGCCTTGACGCCAGGGTAGTTTCTGAAAGAAGCGTCCGAACAAATTGTAAACATCGTCGAGTAAACAGCAATAAGCGCTGTACCGTTTGAGTTTCTTTTCGACTTCTCGCTTCTGGTCCTTGTCCACAGACACGAGGTAAGCGTCGGTGACGCGCGCTTCGCCGTTTGCAAGGCTCGTTTCTGCAAGGCGATTATATGAGCGCCGATCAATGAATATTTCGTCCGTAGCCGCACCTGGCGACCAGTGTCAATAAAGCCGTCAGTCACTCAGCGGCAATCAGTCATGAAAAACGAAACGAGCCGTAGCTTAAACCAGAGGTGGGCACTGGAGGTATGAGCAAGGGGGGAGGAGGGTGCACACAACCGTCTCTGATTGGTTTGCAACTTTGCGCTCTAAAGGGTGCAGAATTTTTTACATAATAAAAGTGGCCCTTACGTTTNGACTTTATGAAATTTCTTTCTTGAGATATTTACGAATTTTGCCTTCTCATTTTGGTGCAATATGGGACAAGGTCAATTTCGTATCGTGTCCCAATGACTTGTCTCAATTTCCTAGCTCCATGACAGCCGCGCTAGCAATTGCCCGCTTACTTGAACAGCGAGTAGGGCTGGCCTTGGCATAGTGCGAGTCTGCGCAATGATCTAACTGAAGGGAATCGGCCGTCATTAGTAGGACGGCATGCAAGGTGGCCATACGCAGGATATTCCGGCGGCGCCGCCTCAGAGTCACGCCGTACATGGCCAAACGCATAAAGTGACAGCGAGGCGCCAACTAACACGAATTACACAGCCGCCACCCGGCGCGGCGTTGGCAACCTCAGTAATGGCAACGCGTAAAGAAGATGAAGAAACAGCGCTAGAGCAGACAAACAGCAGTCAAACTTAGGATTTTAGTCCACCCCAGACAGACAGCTGACACACAGGCGCGCGCCAGAGGAATCATGTCATCCCAAGCGCTACCCATTCGCGCATTCCTTGCAAAGAGACACTCACCCAGGCGTTGGTCGTGCTTGCGACGGACGCGTAGTTGGATGGTACGCGATTTGATGCACTGAAACGAAGATTGACGATTCAGAAGGCGCGAAACGAGATCGACTCACACGGGGGATAACGGAAACCGAATGGAAACAATTTTTCCTGGTTCGACCGGGACACAACTGAGGGGAATCGAATTGCTTAGGGATCGATCGTCGCGAAGACGAGCGACAACGACGGTTGGACGGGAAAAGCCGTCGTCGTCCCACTGGCCCCACCGCACCACGCTCAGCCGCGCGCCAAACTCAGGTGCTCCGAACTTCCTGCAGATTACCGCTTTACACAGACCACCGCCTTTTCTCGCACACGCATATAGCGCCACAACTCAAGCCGCTCGACGCAGGTGGCCCTCGGCGCAACCGCGGCACCACATCGGCTAGAATGACGAGCATCGTCATACGCGTGTACCCGTATTTCCGGCGCCAGTCTCGCTGCTATTGAGCGGCTGCCGCAGCAGGTGGGTTAAGTCGGCCACCGCAGCGGCGCATCGCCAGCTGGCCAAGACAACAATTCGCGGGATTGCTTGGGGAGCCCGGCCGTGTCTGCGTCCCCAGAGCACAGCGCAAACAAGGCGCAACTTTGCGACCGAAGGGCAACGGCGAGTCGGATTTCGGCGCGTCGCCCACCTTGCCGCCGTGGTACTGGTTGTAGACGATGGTCTCATGCTCGACCAAGTGGCAGGCGCAAGGGGCGCCGGTGGGGTGCGCTCCGGCGCACGCAATCTCCCCATAGTCGTTGTGGTCGTCGTCGTTGTCGTTGGCGGCGGCGGCGGCGGAAGAAGCCATCCCCACCCGTCGTTTCGAACGCCGTCAGAATAGCGCCGCTGGCCGTCCACGGCGGCGGCTCTTACTGGCGTCGCCCCACACGCGCATTAGGTGGCTGCCTGGTCGGCGATCGGATATAAACAGCCGAACACGCAGCCCACAAACAAACGCACACATCGTTGCATTCTCTATATACCGCAGTGCGGCCTTTGTGGCCAACTATGGCATTCACCGACTAGTCTCCAAAGCGCTCATGCACTCGCTGCGCTATCATCGTTCGCATTCCTCCCCCCGCTCCCCCGCCCCCAAATCTCCAACACCGCCATCAGCTTGTGACGAGCCCTGTTTACGCTTGCGAATCGGTTGGCCGAGATCCGAGCGAAATATTTCAATCAGACGAACCCCACAACTGCCAGCGGGTAAAACACAACTGGCGCAGCGGCGGCAGGGTACCCATTCGTTTCTCTCGAACGAACGCCAAAGGCACGGACGCAAACACACACACACAGACCTCTTCGACGTCGTCTAAGTCGAGCGAGTCGCGCTTGTGCAAAGTGGAATAATCAGAAAACGAACGAAGCGATACATCGGCGACACTAGTCGCCATTTTGGTCGGCGGGAAATTGGTGGGAATTTCAGGCGGATCGCAGCGCGCTCGGATCGCGCGACGACAGCGGCGACGGCGGTGGTGGACGGCGAGCGTGCGTGTGCCGATCGGCGCGGTTGGCGCAGGCGATGCCCGCTGACAGTTTCGAGGTCGTCGCCCCAACACGCCAGCACGCCAGATGGAACAACGGCGCTTTAAATTGCTACGGTCGGCTGGCGATGCAGCAGCGATCGGCGACGATGTTGGCTGCCGACTGTTCACAGCGCAAATTGTCGAAGCTGCTGCTGTTTTTACGCAAACATCTGTGAGTCTCGAGTCGCTCTCTCTCGCTCTCTTACTCGCACTCTCGCACTCCATCGCCCAGAGTGGATGGGATGGTTGGGACCCTCACTGTCCAATGACGACAAGAGAACTGGCAGACACATTGGGAGAGAATAAACAGCCACTTAGTCGCTTACTTTGTGAATCAGCTGTACGATTTCGCCGTGGTTCGAGCGTTCGACGGGCACTCCGTTCACTTCGATGATCTCGTCGCCAATGGTGAGTCCAGCGCGATCGGCCGGTGAGCCTGAAAGAGACGAATCGTTTATACAAAGAGCGATACTATGTGGGATTGCCGAAAATCTTTGTGCGCTGGCCGTCATCGACGAGGAGGACAACGAAGCCGGGGAGGTCGCGAATCTTGGGTCGTTTGTTGGCGGATGAGGAGGAGCCGCCAAGGGAACCGATTCGCGACAAACTCATGTCGACAACGAAAGTGCCGTGTCGAGCAACGAGCGGCGCTGTGTTGTTTGTTGATATAATGGGTCGAGAGCGGAATGGAACATATGGGATTACAGCGGAAGGGCGGGCAATCGACCACCAAAGGCGACTCGCTTAGACACTAGCGCCAGCAAGAGCGACGACGAGCTCTCGGGCCGAATTCCGGTAGCATCCAATCCAATAGCTGCAGAACGGAAGGGGAATCAATAGGCGCGCGCCGAGCTGCTCTTCCCGTGAGATTTCGCCGCTTCGCCGTGGCCGTAATTCCATCCCTACTCAGTCCTCCTCGTGTTCAACGAGTCGAAACAACGCGCCCGCTCGCGCCCCGTCCTCACCTGGCAGTATGTTGTTGATGAGCGACGTTTGCAGTTCGTCCGCGCCGCCACTCATCGCGAAGCCCACACGCATCTCACCCTCTTCCAATCTGACCACCACATCTTCCTCGACGTACGTGTAGACGCGCTGAAAGCTCATCTATCACTTAGGCTTACTCGCGTTAAAACAACACTATCGCTACTAGAAGCATCGCAGACACACTGCCTTTTCTGATGCGCAGACTTGGCTTAGGTTTTGGCTTTGAGAAAGCGCCAAACTTGGCCTAAAGGACATGTTGTAGATGCACGAGTGAAATAATTCTCAACAGATCTAACTAAGAGTTACTAATATGTTGGCATGATATGTTATACATTCTTATAGTCGTTATGCATGAAAAACTGGTCAAAACTATTTCACCAGTGCAACTTATGTCGTGCCGTTAAGCCAAAGCATCAAAAAGGCAGTAAATCAGCGTAGTTTCATTGCTTACCCTAGCTTCGACGTCGTGATGGTAGCCGTTCGTCGCGTAGTCCGCAGTGGGATGGTAGTGAGTCTGCTTCGAAGTGTAGGGATAGCCGACGCTGGGACGGTAGGCATTGGGCTCGTAGCCGGGGCTGTGTGGGTTGCCGATGGCCGGCGAACGCGCCGGAAGCCGCGGGGATACCACACGACCATTTGCAGGCGCGCCATCCGGTCGAAACGTGTGAAACGTCAGCGTGTTCCCACGACTGTCCCAAGCTGTACCGTCGCTCTGAAACGCAGCAAGAATTGAAGATCGTCGCGCAATTCGCAGCGTTCAGCAAGCCATCCAACAAATAATAATCACAGAATACAGCGGCAAATATAGTGTACCATTGTGTCGTCGGGCATCAAAGAGCCGTTTTCGTAATAAGGGGAGCAGAATTTTGTCATGAGAAACTCTTCGAGCGACTTGGCCGCCGCCATAGCGGATGCGTTCGATACAACTATTTCGAGGACGAAAAGAGGGGGGGTTGTGGGCTCGAGTCAACTATACGAACTCGTCGCAGAGTCCGGCCGAAGTCGACGCACAAAACTGTCCAAGGCGTGACAGGGAGAGGCAATGGGATGAAGTGAAAGAGAACAGAGGCGAGGTGATTTGCGCAAAGAAGATGGAGAAAAGGCGGTCAGCCCAGAAATAATGCCGTCTCTGTGTGCGAGTGGTTGGGCGAGACCGCAGCAGCCGAAGGTGACATTCGTCCTTGCTGCTGGCGTCTTTACTTCAAACGCCCGTCCACAATTCGTCTCTCGGAACACACCGACCGGCCTGCCGCCGTCGTCGTTTATGAAGACAAAAAAGTTTGGCAAATAGTCGTTTCAAAACACTAGATGCCGTACTATCCGATAGTGGCGCGCGCCACCAGGGGAGAAAAGTGGCATGGCCGAAAAATAATCGTGATGGGGCAGCGAGATGACCGACAAGGAACCAGTCCACCTCCAGATTTCTTACCTCGGCGACGACCACCGCCGTCCGCATTATCGACCGCCGTAAATCGCGCGCTCAATTCGAAGACGAGCCGAATCGGACGTTGCAAACCGGAGGTAAAGATTTGTCGATCGCACAGGAAAGCGTCGGGGCGTCCGTACAAGAGGTGGACAACGCGTAGCAGTGGACAGAGGGGCGGGACGACGGAGGCCGCGTCGCGACCTTTGCGCCGGTATGGGGTCAATTAGCCGTGGGACTTATCGCTGCCGTCGGCCGCTGTCCGGGCCACAATAAGAGTACCTGAATGGAAGAGGGCGGCGGTTGAGTCTGCTCGACGTTGTACCACGGCACTTCTCTGGGACGCACTATTCCAGCCATAATAGTCCGCAGAAAGGCGTCGCGAACGTAGCGATTTACGCGACTGACTGATTCAAATAGTGCGCGGGGCTCGTCTCAAGGATCGTTATGGTAAAAGGCGGCGGCAGATAGTGACAAACGGGTTCGCTACGCCCGTCGGCAATGATTCCCACAGTTTCTCATTCTCGCATATCGGCTTCGATCGGGCCGAATGGCGTCCTCTGCGACCGACGTCTCATGTCAGGTGCTCTTGGCAGATGAGGATAACACTGCCGATGCGCACGAATAACCCTTCCTTTCGTCAGTTAATAGTGTAGTTTAAAATAGTGTAGTGTAAGATTGTCTCTCGCTGACCAGTCGAATAACGTATAATCGTCTGAATTAGCGCTAACTGACGGATTTTTTGCAAAAAAGGCTGTAATATCAGCCGAGACGAAAGTACGGCGCGGCTCCATTACTGGCCAACCGCCAACTCGGCTCAGATCATCTCAAGTTCCTTTTCACAAAGAACTCGTCCGAGCATAAACGTATGTAACGATAGGCCTCACGAGACTCACCTTGAAGGTCGTTCGAGTGTCGTTTATGAATGAAGTCGATTCCAACTGAAATCCGGCCAACTCGGCGAATCGGGCGGTGTACGTTATCAACGATTGGTCGCATTTCATAACTTTGCCCATGGCGAGTCGATCGGCGGCTTCTTTGCGCTTCCGAATGACGGCGCATTCGTTTTTCGCGAGAAAGAAGAACAAACTGAGGCGTACTCGAGGTCGAGTACTTCTTCGGGCGATTCGAAGTGTGGCGAGCGAGGCGAGAGGCGAGTGACCGGGCCGCGGTCGGTTCGTTGGTGGTCGCCTCGGTTGCGCCGCTTACACGACGTTTAGCAGCTTAGGCTGGCACGATTGACTGGCTAAACTAGTCTCGACTCGTCCGCTCTTTCGGTAGGCAAATTTCAATTGAATTAAGAAAGAAGACACATTAACTTTTCACACATCGCGCAATCGCTACAATCATATAGCGGCATTCGCTGCGCCGGAACGCGCTGTTCAACGATGCTTTAGTGATTAGAGCGGATTCATTACCATATCGGAATAAAGCAGCCGTAGCGATGCAACGTCGCTTCGTCGATGAGACTCATCTGTGACGTTGACGAAGCGCGCCATGAATACCTGTGCGCTGACGCAAAATCGATTCTGTTCAAACAACATCCCGCACCGTTGAAACTCTAATCGTAGCCTTTATTCTTCTCAGCAGCTGGAAAAAACGNATACCTGTGCGCTGACGCAAAATCGATTCTGTTCAAACAACATCCGCACCGTTGAAACTCTAATCGTAGCCTTTATTCTTCTCAGCAGCTGTAAAAAACGATGCAGAAGGGCATTTGAGTGTTGATTTTAGAGCTCTCTTTTCACGCTGCATTTCTTAGTGTAAGTGATGATATGTCAAGAAAATGCGACAGTGTTGATCGAATAGAGTCTCCAAGGTCGAACCTTGCTGAGTCAACAGTTCTGCATAATCTCTCTAATTTGCATGCGTCATGTGTAGAAACAAGTTTTTTGCGTCAGTAAAAGAAACGACGCCGAAGACATAAAAACCGCAATCTGGATGCCTTCAGCCGTCTTGAATGCGAAACCAAAAACTCGTAAAGTTGAATTCGTTTAAAGCAGATCGGTGGAGAATTGACGACGTGTTCCCGCCCGGTCCCCGTCTTCAATTCAGAAGCAGTTAAAGAAACACGAACGCGAACGGATTGCTGAGGGGGAAAAATGAAATATTCGCCCGATCATTTTGTTTTCAGGATCGTGCGCCAGTGATGTTGTTGAAAGCTGCAGCTACGCACCTTGTTCTTGCAAATACACAGATGAAGCAAGAGAGTTTATTGGAAAAATAAAGGAAAAAACTCCATTTAAACGCATTTAAAACACACATTGCAAAAAGTGTAGAGATTCAATTAACCATCTTAAGCAAAGTAGGAATAGCAGTAGCGATAATGGCAGACGCGAAACAAGCTCGAGAGTCTGACTCTAGTCTGACGGTAAACAGTAAACATTTGGCGGGTTTTTTGCACGTGGGGGCAAGTCAATGTCGTGCGCGACGAGCCGTTTCACTCAACCACTGTTAAATGAAGAAGGTCTCGACGCGACTCGCCTGTTTGACTGAAGACCAAAGTGCAGAGTGCAGCGTCATTTGCGCGGCCATCGACGGTCGCCCGCGCACGAAAACGCGCGACGCGATAGAATGCGACTACAACCCCAGACCAAAAACTACCAAAGGCCCAGCCGACGACTGAGTACCGAACAGCGAGACGACGGTCTCGATTGCTGACGTGCGTGCGTCGTTGAGAGAACGCGTGCCGTCCCCGCGCATATATTAACTACCTGTAATCGGCATCTACCTTCACCGCACGCTCTTATCCATTTCCACTACTACCCCGACCCGTGTACAGTCATCATTTCTGGGAAAGAGTACCGCCCATTGTAGTGCCATCGGGTCGCAAGTGCGCGAGCATTCCCCGTAAAACTGCGGTGAGTTGTTTATCTTTCTAGGAATCGTTAATAGCTAGGCAGACCTGTTTGAACTAATAGAGTCGATAAGACTTTGTGTATGAGACGGCGATTTGCTACGCGCCGTGCAGTTGTCTCGTCTGCATGTGCTGACGAGCGGACGATGGAACGAAAAACTTGCTTGTTGACGCGTTCGTCTTTCGCCGTCATGTTTTGCATTTCGAGCCCCGTTCGTTGTTTGACTAAAGAGGCTTTTCACAGCTAACTAGCTGAATTTAGGAACTCAAGGAGTGCGAAGCGATGCCTGACGCTAACGGGGAGCAGGGTACAATCGTGCACCAAGGATGGCTGTTGAAATCGCGAGAGCCCCTGATGAAATTGCCGTTTATTAAAGTAAGTGCAAAGTGCAACGCGACACGACGCAAAGATGATGATTTAAGTCTAAATGGGTGAAGCGGTATTTCGTGCTTCGGTCGGGAACGCCGTCGTCGCCGTGTCGCCTCGACCAATACCACGACGAAAAGATGCGGAAACGAACAAAGTCGCTCAACCTGGAGCAGTGTTCGCAGGTACGAGGTGTTGATAGCGTTTCATATTTGTACTTGCGATCCGTTACACTGCAGTTTAATGACATCAGTGACAGAATGTGCGTTTTTCATGCTCGGTAGAATGAACGGGATGCTGCTACTTAATCAATCGCAGTTTTTGTAGAATAATATGAAGCCAAAAGGCAGTTGTTTTACCTATTGAAGCAAACAGAGTTTGCCATAAACATGAAGAAATGTATGATGCTCGCATCTCACCATAATTATGAAATACGAGGGTGGTTCAACTGAAAAAAATAATTTCGCAATATACTGTGTTATTGTGAAGTTATTGTTTTCAGTTGATCTACCCTCTTAATTAATCGTTATCACCAATATATGATAGCACAATCGCACTAGGTATAAGTATGTCTAGCCGTTGTTTGGTAGACGACAGTCTTGTGTAGTGTATATGTGTGTTTAATTTGCAGGTAGATTCCTATTTGCGGATGACTCACGCTGATCGCCATAAGGAGTGGATATTCGCGATGCATTTGAACAAACGCGAGGTGTACCTCGCCGCTGACAATGAAGAACAGATGAACAAATGGGTCACCGATTTGTGCCACGTCTGCAACCTCGAACGACAGGAGAGCAACAGCCCCATCAACTACGAAGACGTTTGTAAGCTTTTTTTAAATGAACATATCTATAATACTATCACTTCGATAAGGACACTTTCCAAATAGAAGAGGACGTTTTTGAAGTCAAAAAGGATACTTTTCTCATGTAGAACCTGTATGAAAATATATCCTTTTGGAAAGTGTGGAAAGTATTCTTATTGAGGTGGAAATGGCATGTTTCGCGTCGAACAGTCTTTAAAAAGTTGTAGAGTTTTAGTTTTAAAAGCTAAAGTGAAAGAGTTAATAATGCATTCTCGGTAATATTATGTCAGGCTCGCTGGAACATTTTTTTAATCGTCTTAGCGTGCGTTTCGCTTCAACTAATGTAGCGCAAGCGTGCAATTGGGAAGTTGGCGTCATAGCGGAACTACCTAATAAATCAGCGCTTTTGGAGTAAAACAGAAAAGCATTTAGTCTATCCCGATGGGATACCGCGAATTTAAACGCTACTTTAAACTAAGTTCAAGCAATATATCGCATAATAGCCATAATACTATATTTGTTATGTTTGCGCATCTTCTGAATAATGCCATATGCATTTGTGCAAAAATTAAAAACGGCGCTGGCACTATATTCGGTCAGCGGCTGGGACGTACGCTTTTGTAATCGCCATCAAACTTTTGCGATTCTTTGCCTTCACGAAAAGGTTTATTCGTGATACTCGGCAGTGCTGTACGCTTAAAGTGCAGTATCAATTTGACTTTTGGCGAGACACTATGGTCCCGCCGCGTTCATTGCAAATTGCAATACTTTTTCGGTTGAAACTTCTGAACGCGAATATATTTTTACCACTCATCAAATTTTGATTAACCCATGTGCGATCTTATCTCCTCCGCTATCCATACGCTTTGCACTACAACCGCTATTCTCTTCAACTAGCTACTGTCGTCCACACCAAAACGGGGTGTGCGAACAAATTCTTAAACATGAAGCACAAAATCAGTAATTTGGAGGGGCGGGACGAATGAACCATAACACAGTCGAAACCCGATAAGTGCACAAGCTGGATAAATGCACAAATTTTCCATGCCCCGAAATTTTTTCGCCCTATGTTTTGTACATGATCTAAAACCTGATAAGTGCACAAAATTCTCGAGCCCGGTCGATGTGCACTTATCCGGTTTCGACTGTATTGCATTGTGCGGTCCTGCAAGTAATTTTTTTAACGACCCACGCGCAGGAAGTTGTGGATAAGAGTGGTTTGGGGGCGGACGACAGTATGATAGTTATCACTTGCTTTAGCATGATGAGACATCGCATGTGTACGCAACCATGACGCATAGAGCGCCCGTTACAAAGCTGCGGCATGCGATAAATAACCAGAATTTCGGTCAAAACGCCAACGGTGCGCAACCTTGCAACGCTTGCGGCTTGCGATCGAATCAAACCAATCGCAGGCGGGTGGCGCTTTGACCGAAATTCTGGTTACCCGGTTTTTTGCGAAAACGCGCTTACCTGTATACAATTTTGCTGAAACTGCAAAACACCTTCTAATGACTGTTGCAGCGCAAACTATATCATGCATCGAAGCTTTATTCGTCTATTTTCAAAGAAAAGTCGTTTCACCTTTAACTGTGTCTCAGAAAAGTTTTAACCACTTCTCAAATATAGATTACATGGGGCACTTTTTTCGGAAAAACCCGGCACTTGCCGCACGCCGCAGCACTGTAACGGCCGCTTAGATGCTTGCGCGGCGAATCTTGCATTAACGGGAAACGGACAACTCGCGACATGATATTTTTGCGGCAATTCGCGACATTACGTATGTCGCGAATTGTCGTGTCTCGAATTGCCGCCAAAATATCATGTCGCGAATAGTCGTGTCGAGAGTTGCCATGTCATCGCATTAACCGCGATGCTACTCGGAGCCGGTTGCAGACCAGGACGAACCGGGCGTTTCGTTCGATTCGCTGCAAAGCACCCCGATGACCGAAGAACAGAACATTCACAATATGTTCGCAGAGCGCAATAATGACGACGATGAGGAGAGGGAAGAGCGCCTTTGCGCCTTTGAATTTCCCGCCGTGCAGAAATCGCTCGGAAATGTTGGGGCGAACGACGCGATGGAACCCTACCTGCACATCAATTCCTTCAGCAGCTCCAGCGCCGCTCAGTCTGTCGGCCAGCAGGGCTACGTTCACTTGACTCAGTGCATCAGCGCCCAGCCTCGACCCAATGGTTTGTTTAAAGGGGAACTGCGGTCATCTTTAGCCGAATGGAATGTACTATACAGTGCAATTCACTTCACTTATAGCGGTATTTGAGGGACCGATCAAAATTATTGGTATAAGTGGATTCCACTGTATATTAACTTCTACTACCTACGGCAAACTGCTGAGTGTAAGCTAATCACAATATAAATAGATGTGATTCACAGTCAGCTTGTCATAGGTAGCTGAAATCAATATATGATACATTCCTTTCAGTTTGAAATGACCGCAGTTTACTATCCTTTATTAACCTTTGTTCACTTATCCTCCACGCTTTTTACCACTGCCGTCTTTTTTGCCACCCCAAAACTCTAATGCTGGCTTTGCTGTATTTCGGTGGCGGTGGAAGATGTTGATAGTAGTATACCATGAATTCACAATTATAGTCGTAGTTTTCCGATTAGTTAGAAGAAGTTTTGGTCTTGCGATGGTAACGTAAACGCACGCAATTCAGCTTCAGTTTGATAAACTGATAAAAACCATGAAACTGAGCAGGACGAGCACCAAGGGAAACAGGCTATTTATGTAGAAGTGTGATCGCCATTCTCTTAATGCAAGGAAGTATTATTATCCCCCAAGCATTAAAATGTTTATGTTTTTAAAGTTTATCGTTTTCTTTTTTATACCTAGAATACACAGGAAATAAAATGTCACAGTAGTATTTGCTCATAAATGAGGTTTCCGTATTTTGCATTTTACGGTGCTTCCCTTTGATGCTTTCTTTCACGGCAAGAGCACTTGACTGTACCATGAAATTCTTTTATACTAGTACTCGGGGGAACCGTCGTAAATCACCGGTACAAGCGAAAAACCCTATAGGCGATACCTATATAAACAAATTCTACTATATCTGATCAATTTAAGTGCGTCTTAGTATACAATGATATCCATATAGGCGAGTTTGCTAATTTTGCCGGTACATTTTAGCGCGTGGACCAGCAAAGGGGACCGCGGCGACATCTGGAGCGTTGACGTTGCCACTGGCGCCTCCAGTGCCAGTACCAGCTCCTGTTCACCAACGGGGCCCATCGAGCGACTCAACGGCGTCCAGCCAGCGATCGATTTCTGTCTCGGACAACGAGTCGTCATCACAAAATACCCCCAGTCTGGAAATCCCCGCCAATCTCGACACCGTTCCTCCCCCACCCAGGTGCGATCTTCAATTCTTTTCTGTTCTGCTTCTTCTTTGCTGCAAGCTTGTCACGCATTGAGAAAAGAGGGCGAGCGACCGTTCGATTTTATAACAGTAAACGGATTACATAATCGTAACCTAAATTGTTCACAAGTTAAGCACTACTTAAGTACATTATGAAGCACGGCTCTGAGCATCGCTAGGGATTAAAATCACCGCCATTTATCATATTCCGTGACTCTTTCATTCTATTTTGTCATCTTTGCACTCGATTAGAACGCTAGTTTAACGAAAAGAAATGCAGAGATAACGAAATATAGTAAAAGCGTGACGAATTATGATGAATGGCAGTGTTACTTTATAAAAAGATTTTTTAACCGGTCCAGTGTCTTTTTCAGGCCGCCGAAGGTAACCGCGCAGGTGCACACACCGAATCACTCCTATTCGAACGCCCAGCCGAAGAAGACACTGCCGGGATACGACGTGCCGACGCCGTCTATCAGTCACCTCAATCAGCGGCCGCCACCTCCGGCGCCCACTGAAGAAGAAGGATCGAGTGCGGAAACGATAAAATCGTGAGTAATTTCGTTGTAATACAAGTACGGTGGAATTCGTTTATACCGGTGATCGGGGGACCGACCGGTATAAGCGAGATACTGGTACAATAAATATCGTTTATACCGATCGCTGAGAGACCGGCATGTTTTGACCGGTATAAAAGAAATACCGTAATAACCAAAACCGCTATAAACGATTTCCACACTTTAATAACGTCTGTCAAGAGACCGGCCAAACACCGACGCTATAAACACAGTTGACTATGATTTCGTTGTAACATGGGTAGCGTCGTTTTTCGACTTCTTTGACTCAAAGCCGGCATGTTTCTACAAGTACCGTATCGAACAGTCGCCGCAATGATGGGACTATGTTTTTGATTAAAGTTGCACGGTTTTGTATGTTAATTTTTTTGATATTAAGAAAAACGACGTAACATATTGTCAGATTTTTCAATCAATAGCAAAGATCGAAAGGGGATATCGTAGAATGCCAATTTAAGCGTATCTTGAGCACAGATAACTTTAGGGAAAACCTCCGGGAGACGATTTGCTTGTTACTGGTGAAGAAATTATGAGAGTGTTGCAAACCAATAATTGGGTGATAATGAGCTGTATGATCTTCGAATGTTTTTAGTCCAACGGAATACGCGGACAACGGTGACTCGTACATGAACCTGCCGATCAGTGCGAAAGAAAAACTCTCGCCTGCTCCCACGGTCGACCGGTCGAAGAAGCCGTCGCGTTCTGCCAGACCCGCCGAGAGCGGCGAATCGTCCGACAAAGACGACAATAGCCCGCTTAAACCGACTGCCGTACGGATCAATCGAATAGACAGTTTCGTGAGAAAGTGCGCAAAAGATGCCTTCTTTGCGAGTTGGAGAGTGATGAGGCCGATCTTTTAGGGGGTTGTCGCCAGCTCCGACACCGCAGGGTACTCCACAAAGCACTCCCCAGTCGCAGCAGCATGAACGGCCGCGTGTGCCGGCTCAGCTGCCCATAACCAATCCTCGTCCTCGCATGACTGCCGCGCAAATCGTCAATTCGGTATGTCGACTTGCTATACTTGTACAGCCGTTGATATTTAATTTTGCAACTTTGCCATTCAATTTCGTAAATTTACTCTACGAAACTAAAAGGTAACCGCCAGAAAAAGTGGAAATATCTGAACGGCCTTTTCGGTAGGCTGTACCGTAATTAATATTTTGTCGTGTAGCACAAGATGGTGTGAATTACTTCCTCTTTTCTTTTTAAACAATAGAAAACCGAAATAATTTACGCCACCTTGTCATGCGCGACTAAAAGTAAGTTGACTTGCTATTTAAGTTTATGAGAAAAATGATTGAAAGGAGAAGAGTGAGAGAGAGAGTATTGGTGTAATTTGCAGTCAGCTGCTTCGCCGAACCCGGCGCGACCGCCAGGCACCGCGCCGCTATTGGAGTACATCGATCCGACATTCATGGCGCAGCCGAGTCCCCGATCAGCTCGAGCGGCGTCGCCACGTACCGGCGGCGCCCCTACCGACTCCTTCAACCTCTTTAGCAGCCCCTCCAAGTCAGCTACGGTCAACTACGCCGTCATTAACGAGAAAGCGACCAAAGTCAGTTCTTCTTGCTTTCTAACGAGTTACACAGTAGAAGTCGGATATGTGCATATTGACTCGGCAAGACGATTTTGTTCACTTATCCGGGTATAATTTTATGCAACAGTTGCACATGGGGCTAGCGAAACATGTGCATTTATCCGTTTTTTGCTGTAGCCAAGATTTGTCGATCAGTAACCAGAGATCTTAGATTATATATGAAAATTTGCACGCTTCTTTTATTTAAGCCGAGAAATCTATCGCATTATAGCGATGTTTTCATATTTACACATATTTCGAATAATCTAATGTGCAAATGCGAAAAATAATCAAGCGGTGCTGGTATTATACTCGATCAGCTGCTGTGACAGAGATATTTATTGACGACCCCGTTCTATCCATTCCTTATCCAAAAATTTTCCGACTGGGTGACCTTTTTTAACAATTAATCTCCCCCATTACGCGGAAAAAGCATTATAAAATTGGAAATTTCTGCACCACATATCCTCTACATCCACCTCTGGCTTGTATACGAGAACCTTTGGTAGTGCGCACTCATCGGTAAATGTTCTTTAGGCAGTGGAAGAGACGATTTCTCAGCCCCGTACACTGGACCGCAAGAAGTATTGACACAAATTCGTCGAGCAGCAATTCAATAATTATTCTACAGTTGTGTACAATAATCTCTTAAGCGTTCATTCTTTCGTTTCCTAGTTTTCATTTTAATGAGGCAGTTATCTGTGTCGCCTCTTTTGTCCGTTCAACCATGGCGTAGTGATCGTTTTTTACACCGCCTTTTATCATACTTTGTCACTCTTGCATTCAGTTTCGCCATCTCTGTATTCAATTTAAACGCCAAGTTGACTAAACTGAGTGCAAGTGTAACGAATTATGATGAAAGGCGATGAGTGTGTACATGTGCCATCAGTTCGCTCTAACTCGTAGTTGTTAGTGACTACTTTGAAGTTGGATGCCAGCTCGTCGTCTGTACTCGAGAGACAATACATACCCCTACATTTGCCTTTACATTTTGGTGGCTTCGTCAAAGAAATAACATCATCGTGCATTCGAATAATTGTTTTCAATATCATACAAATCAAATTGCCTCAAAGTTCTTCTACTCGCGTGCGACGCGTAGCAGTTAGAGGGGATCTCTTGTCAAAAATCAAGTTGAGCTAAGTAAACTATTTTCCCTTTAATAAGAATAGTGTCTTATTGAAGCGGAAATGGCATAAGCATTCGTTGGCGCGCAGTCCGAATGTCGTAATCGTTTTTGCTAAACTTAAACCTAAATAGTAAAATCTGCGAAAAAAAGTCAAGGTTGTTGGATATTTACGCTGTTAAATCCAAAAATCAGAAATAGATTTTGATGCCTTTATTGTTTTAAGTGTGTGCGAAATTCAAGAATGTATTTCATCATTATAATTGGTGTCGACTTAGGCATCCTACGATCTTGACCTTCTTCGCGCTTGTTCACTATTTGGGGCTCTTATAGCAAAGACGAATGCGAAATTCGCGTTCTACGCCATCAAATGCGTCTATTTAGCGCAACTCTATGTTGACCAAAATTCCCTTTTAATGCGAATATTTAATGCTACCTGTTCCTACTTTGTTGTTCACTGTTAGACAATCGTATGTTTCAAACGATCGTCCTATGTGCACACTTGTGTCTTCTCTTTGATGGTCAATTGTGATATCCGGAACTATATATATATGTTCTATCTGTAGCTCTATTTTGTGCGAGTTTTTCATTGTGACGACGTTGTGTTCGTCAATTTCGTCTGCTGCTGCCGCCGCTTTTCAGTATGAGCGTTGTACATTATATACGTATGTCTACATGTGCTCGTTTACACAGCGTAAAATTGACATTTTTAATCAAATAGTATGTACAGCTGATGAACACATTCTGCTATTGGTTAGAGAATTGCGATACCGGGGTTTTTTCTTTCGAATACCGCGCCCGCCTAACGACTTCCTTTCCTTTCCAGTTCCCAGCCCATACACTTATTTTGGGTGTCGGCGAGATTGAGGCCAAGCGTAAACTATGTTTATTTCTGCTATCTCATTGGCTGCTTGTGAGAGGAGAACGTGATATTAAATGAGCAAAAGACTCCTTTGGGAGGGGGGTATATCGGAAAAACCCAGTACGAGCCGAAACTTGTGCGGTCTTTTCAAGAAGACATTGAACAATACTTTAGTCAGATCAGTCACTTGTGCAACGCATAACATAGAAGTAATTGTAGCTAATTGTAGCTATTAGGTTAATATTATTACAATAAGAGGACTACTTTGGCACTGATATCTATCCAATGCTTCCAAGTGCATTATCGTATATAACATCGACCTGATAGTAGCAATTAACTTAAAATATCTTTGATATTCTGCGCGGCACGACTGTTCAGGTCGATGAATCGTGAAAGTTTTTGAAAAAAATGATAAAATTAACCGAAACCTGTTTCAAAAGACTTTCATAAAACTGTTGTAATCACCGTACTTCCCACAACCGTAACGACAACAGTAATAGTTGCGCACATATTTATGAACAAAGTCGACGAGTGGCGCGCTGAATATGAATAACCGCGTACCAAATGACGATCGGCGAGCAGATTAACGGATAATTTCGGCCGAAAAGGTATAGTCACCGTTTTATCGCGAGGAAGAAGAAATCTTATAATTGAATAAGGCAAACTGCTTCGGAAGTTGGTAGCGTTTCTTTCTATCAGTTTAGGCACGTAAGAACCAAGAAACGACTGTCATTCTTTGTGAAAAACGGTGCTTTTGTACCGAAAAGCGAGCTCATCTTTGCTCATTATGGTTCCTGACGAGATTTCTTCTTACTGATCGAAAAATATTGACGATACATTGCAGCGAATAATTCTTTCCGACTAGCGGAAAGAGAGAGAAGATACTAATCGTCGGTATCGACATTGACATCCCAGCCCTCTTCGAGAGGTCGGCCAGTGCGAAGGCGAATTCGCTCTTCGTTCTCTTCCAACTGCGTGAACATCTGATCAAAGTTGCTGTCTATCCGCGTCTGATAGGCCACATTCGCTACTTCCGTGTGGCGGAAGCGTTCGCCCCACGTTCCTTCGCTGACGAGCGTGACTGCGCCTCCATTGAAGAAATCGTTTAAGTGGCGCATGGAAAAACTGAACAAGATTAGCAATGCGGCGATGATCAGATACGACGACGTATCCAATCCTTTCGACGCTTCATTGCGCGCAATCACCGGCGAGCTGTGTTCAGGTTGGTTAGTCGTTCTCACTTTATGGTATCGCGGCGTCGCCAACTGCAAATTGTAGCACCTATCTACAGTTTGATTATTATTCGCACCTCCTTACTTTTCCATCGCTCCATCTGCTCCTAGGACAAACTGGCCAACAGCCGGAGTAATTGGTGTCATTATCGCTCGAGTGAATCACGGATACTGACAATGATAACGGCACTGAAATTGCCAACAAAAACAACTGCAATGGGAGCATTTTGAGCGACTGGACCATACATTCGAGCGCATTAAGAAAGCTGCTGTGCATTTAGTCTCGAGCGACGCCGCACCGCCAAAAACAAACTAGCTCAATGTGTGTTGACATGTCAAATTGTGAAATAACTTTCGCCGTGGGTCGTTGGTCAAATAGACGCAGATTTTATGTCAATCACTTGTGGTCGAATCAAATTCGACAACTGGCAGCTAAAAAACAATCCAACCGGTATGCAATAATAATAGAAAGGATCCATTTGCGACCTCTGACGC
>NIUQ01002231.1:0-23648 GCA_002796945.1 Plectus sambesii
TTAAGCTTTATCGACTTCCTTTAACCGTTGTTGTCGTTTCATGTTTACACTGGAAGGCGTCGTTAGCTCGTTGAGTCAGACGAAGAACTTGACGCGACCCACAAACGGACATCAATGGTGGATAACTGATGCGTAAGCAATTTGAGCCATAAAAGACGATGAGACAGTCACTTGGCAACTCACCATGGATATCTTCCATGACTCAATGTGGCCGATATGTGCGTCCCTCAAAATCATAATTGCGCATGGTAGCTGAGCTGCGGGTTTAATAAAAATGAATTTGATGTAATCCTTGAATTAAGCTTCGAACATTAAATGTTTGGCTCATTTGTCCCGTTTGCTGCAATTCTATGATATGCTACGATTTATTGCATATTGCAGCTGCATGGATGCGCGAGGATGTCGATAGCTCGTCGAATTTACTCGGCTCTGCATGCAATCAAATTTGCACTTTTTGTCACTCTTGTAGCCGTTTTTTTGCTATATTTTTCATATGCTCAAGCGCTGTATTGGTCAGAGTTCAATGCTCAAGGCTTTGTTGTTGAACCGGTCAAATTCAAAAAGTCATTGCCCACAACAACGTCAGAAACGACAAGACCTACAACTATAATCATAACAACAACGACAACATTGATTAAAAGGATAGCAAGTACGACAGCACTTGTGTCGCCATCATTATCTCTCACTCCACTGAAAACTATTCCACAAGGGAAGCGATCATTTTCTGAAAAGCACATTCCAACACTCGAGAAACTTGATTTAATCGATCCTTCTGTTCGTTTCGACGAAACGGTGATTTTCGATCATGATCCTGTATTTGTTAGCGCGTGGTCAAGCGATCACCAGAACGAAGCAATGATTCTGGGCAAGAGCCTTTCGGAATTTAGCGAACTGCCGCCTGAGCGCAAGAAACTGCTTGCATACAACATTGGCCTGACTCAAGAAGAAATCAATGACTATCAGAACAAATTTGGCAAAATGGTTGAATTCAGACAATTCAATTTCTCCAAATATCCAAGTTATGTAAAAGACCTAATGCAGTACCGGTGGAAGCCATTAATTATTGCTGAGGCGCTTTTGGAATTTCCTGTCGTGTGGTGGGTTGATTCTGTGATGCCATTTACAAATTCCAAAGAACGCACTTTACGAGTAAGTTGATAATTGAATTTAATTTGTGTTCTTAGGAAGATTAATTTTATATGCCAGCTCAAGTTACGGAAGATCTACAACTGTAATCAAACCCCTATATAAAGGGAACCATATGAATTTCTTTGCGCCATTCTATAACACAGGATTAATCCAATTTTCGGCATTAATTAATACACATGAGTTCGACTATATTGTATTGAGCTGCTCTATTTGCAACGCATGCCAGCACTCACCCTTTACTAAACATTCTAGAAAACATTTTGATAAGGTTGTTTATCCAAAATTTTTGATTATATTGCGATTTATAAAAAGTGAATGAAACTGATGTATGGTTTAGCGCCTACACGACTCAATCAAGAATGACCCAAAACATTTGGCGTTCGGAATTTCCGGGGGCACCGGACATTCAATCTTCGCTGCGACGCACCCAGAAATGTTCGAATTTTTTCCAATGCCGGAAGAGAAAGCGAAAAACTTGACAATGGCTGACGCAAGTCATATGCTTTGGTTCGCAACTCGAAGAACTAGAGGCGAACTCCTCAAGGCATTCGTCTCATGTGCGCTTGAAGAAGATTGCATGTCGCCTCCCGGCGCGTATGTCTTCTGCCAATTTAAGCCTGACAGATACTTATATTACGCTAACTGTCATCGTTACGACCAGTCTGCGATCACAATTATCGCCACTCTGATCACAGACTATCATACTGAGCAATATTTTTTAAATCGCAGCTTATCACCAATCAAAGTGCCCTAGTCTTGACTGATGCTGCAATTTAATTATTAATGAGGAAATTAATGCAGAAACTGCTCTGGAAAATGGGTAATGATTTCATTACGTATATTGTATCAATTCGACTATTTGTCATTTTTCGCTCTGTGTACATATCGCTGCTAATAAACACAGTGTGGCGCATTCATAAAGAGTGTGTCAATGCGGCCTTTATGTTCTATGAAGCAGTTCCCCATTAGAGCGCGAGTAAAGCTGAGTACTTTCTCTGACAGCAATCGATGGACATTTACTGTTTAACAGCATTATCAGTTCGATACGCCTTGATGCCGCTGAGAAAGCTCAACTTTCTCCGAACGCCATTGAACTACTCCGTAACACCGGATCTTATGCAAGCGCGATAAGACAGTTCTCAGTATGTCAACCATTAGGCGAACCAGTTAAAATGGATCATAATACCCGTATCAATTAGTAGTCTGAGCGCGGTCTTAGTCATTGCCCTCAATTCTCAGCGGATGCGTACGAATGATAACAAAAGAATCGCGATTTGGCTTTGTATCTGTTGATAATTAGTTATTTGGGGATCGCTCGAATGACGGATTTCTTCTCTAAATGACAATTGTTTCCCAAACGCGAATACGTCGCGAACGTCAGAGTACAAATTAATCCAAAAATGATTGTCCTACTTCCTCCCAGTTGGTCTCCGAGCACCTCATCACTCCAAATAAATGGCGTGCGCAAAGCTCTCTTACCTCAGTTTCAGCAAAGGTATTGACCTACACTATCACACAAAACAACACAGATATATGGGGAAAAAATGTTAGCCACTCATCAAATGATATCTATTGGCTTTGGCGTAGCTTTAACACCAGGTCTACTCGCGAATATTATGCTCATCATCGTGTTTTTACGCTTTGGAATGATGCGCAAGCATGAAAACCTTATTTACTATCGTCTCGTTTTCAATCTGCTGGTGATTGACACGCTTCAACTGTTAAATATGGTCTATTTAACGCTGACAACCTGGCTTCAGGTTAGTATCAACCATTTCTCTATGATTTTATCATGTTATTCTCTATTCTAGGACTACTTGCTGCCGGAGAACGCTCAAATAATCCCTGGATTCTTCACATTGCTTACCTGGTATGCCATGTGTATGATGCTCATCACCTTGGCAATTAACAGGTATGGTTGCTCGCTTAGAGTATTTTGGACAACTATTGATCGTTACTATAGTGTTCATATCTTAAAAAGGTCACAAAGTCTTATTTCGATACGTTTTAAGTTATCCGAAAACGGTGGGCATGGCGTTTGCTGGACTGATACTCAAAAAATGGTGGGATGACGTTATGTCTTCTTCTTCCAGGCGTCTTCAATCTAAATTCCTGACCGAAAGCGAACCGGATAATGTCTCCCTCTCCTCCTCTGCATTTTCGACTTGTAAATCATATTAAAAACTTTAATAACTTTAACTTTAACTCTAAAGTGCAACCACTCAACTACAGTAGAAATATAATTTTAGATACGTAACCGTGTGCAATGTTCCTTCTTATATGAAGATATTCACACCACGTCGTACAACGTTCATTGTGTTGGTCGTTTGGCCCATCTCCGCGTCCATTTCGGCAATTTGCCACTTCATCATTCCCTGCTGCAGCGTGTCTGTCGACTACCAAGCATATACCTTCAATTATCGTAATGTGACTGGCATTAACTATGTTAACAGATACGTCGACAATGCTTTTTGGATGACAGCCACCGTAATGATTATCTTCTGCTACGCGCAGGCATGTGAATTTTTCATATCTCCATGTACCCGTCGAGCTCAGACATGGAAGAGAAGTTACAGCTTTTGCACAATTCCACACTTCGAATGAAGGCCCTTGAAACAGATTACTCTAGGGAGATCTTTGCAATAGCAGAACTTTTTCAACATGACATTATTGCCAAGCGACCAAACAAACGATAATACATCAGCTTTGAAATATATATTTGCAAAACAGTTGAATGAAATTTAGGAAGTATCATGCATTTTAGAATTGAAATAATAGTTAGACATGAGGTTTGTTTCTGACCAGGGTTTAGGGCGGTTGAAATCAAAGAGTTTTGGGACCTCCAACCTAAAAGATTTTGTGATTTTTTCCAACATTGACAACGACGATTATCGGTTATAGATTGTGCGGCACATTCGCAAAAGTGCGACGCAAGTTGCATCAGGAATCTCGGCCAACCAACAAAAGTGCAGGGCTAAGCGCAACATCCGCATTGCTGCTCAGTTCGCCCTCATCTCAAGCTTCTTCTTGTTCACCAGTCTTTTTTTCGAATTCTTTCCCTATCTCGTCCCCGCTGGCTCTGTAGTTCCCTATTCCGCCATTTCCTTCTGCTACATCGGCAACGGCAGCGTCAACTCGCTCGTCTATTTGACGATGAACGAAGAAATTCGGCGCAAAGTGGTCGCCTTTCTCTGCTGCAGAAATGCCCCTAGCGACGGTGCAACGTCTCAACTCCGTGAATTGCACAAGGCTACTGAGCACGGCGAGACTCGCATGGCTCTAAAATAGATTTCTCTGTCTCTCAGAAATGATACTTTTATGACGCCGCTAAGAGCTTTCTATTTTAGAGAATCTATAGTAGTGCGATCGTTTGCAAGTTGTTCAAAGTTATCACCAAGCACAGTCGAATAAAAATGATGATAACACAGAACTCTTAAGCACAAACCCGAGTCACTTTCAGCACTTGAGAATGATTCATGCGTAATTATTAGCGATAAATTAATTGTAACATAAACGGCAATAACTACAACCAGCTGGACATGCGTTGCAAAGAAATAACTGAAGGTGCAATGCCCACATCTAAGGTTCACGAGAGTTCCTCTTTAATAACTCAGATTCCAATAAAGAGCTTACTCAGATAATGTAGGAGGGCACGAAAATACATTAATATTAACAGCAATTAGCGTCTTCAAAGAAATAGAAAATACAGTTTTACTGCAACAATTTATCAAGTATTAATGGAACTAGCATTAGTTCAAACGAGTTGCATTGTCAAACAGTAAACTCAAAAATGCCTACTCGACATTGTAAAGAATACTTTTGTTTAGTTATCTCAATCTTTAGGTGGTTAAAAGCGCGAAAACATGTAAACACTGAATCGAGGTTCAACTGCTTGTTATTAATAAATTTCTATCATCAAAGGACAATAGTACTTTGTGAACAATGATGAGCAGTTATTTTGCTTCATTTGTGGGGTTGATTATTTGCAGATGATGTGTGGGTGATGTTTCGGTAACGCAACAAATGAGACTGTTTGTTGATTTAGTCAAAATTTTCGAATAAAATTGACTACAAATGACGCTCGTTGTTTTGCTACCATCACGAGCACAATGGAAAAGCTCAATGAGCAAGCATGAAGGCAGCTGTACAAATATAGAGACCAAATACCTCGAGCACGCCCCCTAACACACGTCATACTCGAAAGTCACTATAAATTTGGTCATTCGCAGTGAGAGAATAACAACTCTTCAGTCTCTTGGTCCAGCATCTAAAAAAGTATTGGTGTATTCCGCCTTCAAAAATGAAACTCCTCATCCTGCTGCCCAGTATTGCCTGCCTTGTTTTCATGGCTGCCGCGCAAGATCCGACCGATCTACCAACCGTGGCGCCTGAAATCACGCTGGGTCCCGAAACAACGACAGATCCTGAGAGCACCACCGACTCCTCGACTTTCTCAACTGAAGCAAGCGAGCTTACGACTACTGCTCTTCCGGATTCCACTACTTCTTCGATAACTGAAGAGACATCGAGTACAGATCTTTCAACAATGACGTCAGAGGCTCCAGTGGAAACAACAACTGCCGTCAACGAGACCACTAATGGCAACTCGACGGGTGAGAATTATAAATTAACATCCAAATACGGCTTCGTCGAGTCTGTGACAAATGTCAGAAGAAGCATTCTGATCTTTTGAGATGTGTTTGAAAATATGACAGTAAGAAGAACGAAAGGATAGATCTTCCTTATCAAAGAAATTGAACGGTGAACTCTACCCTTAATAGAAACCCGCAGATATTGTGTGCGAAACACTGAAAAACTATCTCTTTGCGGTAAAGGCAACAATTAAGTGCAAGTGGGGATTGCATTTCCGTCTCTTTCTAAACCCTTCGTGCTTTCGTAGTCAAAAAGCTGTTACTTTAACACAAGATCTATGCTAAAAAGATTAAGAGACAGTTATATCAACGAGCAATGTAAATCTCGAAATTTTATTGGATTTTGTATGTTTCAGTTTGCAAAGACTCTGCTCCGGCCGTGTGCAAGTCGTTTGCTAAACTGTGTCAAGCTCCCAAGCACTGTAACGGAAAGAAAAGCGGAAGTCATGAGAAAAGCAAGGAAGGTAGCAAAAAGGGTGAGAAGAGCAAGGAAAAGTCGAAGAAACACTTTGAGCTGATCGAAGGCAAAGAAAGCGATGAGGACAATGATGACAATGATGACGCTATCTGCGCATGGGTGCGCATGCAACCACATCCCGAACTTCGGGAAATTTCTGCCAAGTGCAATCAAGGAAATGAGTAAGCATACTTTAATGTTCCGCAGAGAATTACAGCATAACTTTGTTGGACATACCGTTTAAAAAAGAATATGATCATCAGAAAAAGTTTATCTAATAATAATCATTTAAAGTTTAAAGTATCCTTCGATTTTTAAAATCATTTACTTTTAATAGAGCTTATTTTGAGAATCTAGCAAAATAAAAAATAAAATCATTTCACAACCTGAGTTTTCACTATTCCTGTTTGCTGGCTAACATAATTTAGAATAACATATTTTCTCCATATTTTATATCAGCGATGAATTTGCTAATTTATCCCTCTTCGAAAAACTTAACAAACCATTTTCAGCGCGACTCGGCTTCAGTTCATCAGAGATGGTCTGTTTGGCGGTCCTCGTGGTCCGAAACTGCCAAAGAAGCCGAGAGGCAATCAAAAGCAGCTCGACTGCCGCTTACAAAAAGTTGCTTCCGTCTTCTTCCAGCTTCTCTGTCCAGCAACGTGTGACGTTTGCTAAAAAAAATAGATATCTCTTCAAGACACCTTATGAAGATATCTTATGAGGAAACACCGGTTTCCTGTTTCATGTCTTTCATGCGATGATAATCAAAGGCGTATTTCATCGGATATTTGTTAATAAAATGAAGCATTATTGGTTGTTGAATCAGCAGAATAACTGGCGGCACTCAAGCGCAGAATCGACACACAAAGATATCTTCATAAACATTACGCAGCTAGCGCCATGAGTAAAAGTTTGCTGATGTCAGCGAACAATTCTATTACTATATCGGTGTCCTTTAGCGCAAAATAATTTTCGGCTCCTGTAATAACATTTAGCAAGTCTCGGCATTTTTTGCCTCTATAAAGAAAACCATTGACAAATTTTACATTGATATTTAAACTAATAACCCATCCTATAGAAAGCGGTTTTTGAAATTGGAAAGCGTCGTTTTAGAATGAAAAATTACTTTTACTGTTTGCAAGCGGCGAAATACAATGAAATCGAATCAGTCTGCATTGCTTTCCACATTTTCCCGTATCAAGCAGCAGGTTCGTATTAATATTCCCTGTGTCTCTGTTTTATCATACATAGCATCTTAGCTCTTCTTGAGTCAGCACAGGCGGTTCAAAGTGCGTACGCTGACTCATTATCAACCTACACAATTTCCATGCAGTACAGACCGGTATGTTGCGCTCGCCAGAGTTACCGAAAACCACTAGGCGTTCTCGTATAGCGTGTATCTTAAACATCTGCCAGGTAGCTTACTGTGGGGAAAAAGATTAGTGATTCCAACTGAAATTTATGCATTATCTTTTATTCAAAACAAAATCATCATTTCCCCGAGGTGTGAAATCTTGCAAGGTATTATTTTTATAGTAATCTGCGAAAATGAAGAGAATATTTTGTACTTTCCCTATGAGCAACCTTTTTCTGTATATCTTATTGAGAGGTTTCAGAGACGAGCGCGATGAAATAGCAGTCCACTCCCCTAGGTAAACACTGAAAGGTAAAATGGAAAAGATGCAGTTTTGAATGTGGAGTTATGAATTCTGTACACGTCCAAAACCAACATACTTACATAAATCTTTTGAAACTGCAAGAGGATTTTCGCTTTGCATAACCACCATTTATAAAAATTTTAGAGCTTTTTAAAGTTTACACTTCCACAATTCTTCCGCACCGAAAGATGCTTACCACTAGAATAGTTCATTCGTCGACACGTGTTCTCAATATAAAGAACTATTTCTTTCGCCTCCTTATCTGCCGACACGTCTTGATCTCTTTAATGTTCTAGAACATTATTTCTTGTAAAGCAGATATCAGTGAAGATATCTCAGAATCTGTACTCAACTTTTCTTCGTCAGAAAACTTGTCGTGAGTTGTTTTTGATGTGCAGTGTCTTGAAAACTTGCTGGCATGAAAAAGTGTATTGAGTTTTAGACAGTCCTGCAGCAACGCTTAGCTGAAGAGTTTACAAGAATGACTGATACTCCAAAGTAAGGTTTATCAAGTTATTGTAACTTATTGGCATACTAATCCAATTTTACTGAAATGTTACAAGAATAAATGAACATTAATTTCAAATAATCTACCCTCCTACTCATCATTCTTTAAAAAAACCATTATATTTGTTTCGAATTATTTCATAGCCTCTTCTGATAACTATTCTGAAATATTCTTTTTAATTCAATAATTCATTAAAGTTTATATCGATATATTTCTTCATATACTCCGTATTAGCCATATGTTGAGGATTGCCATCAAGTATCACCGCTCTCTTTAGCTTTAAAGGATCTTTCGTTTTTGTATTGAATTAGAAACAAGTAAGGTTAAAATTTAAGAAACTGAAACAGTCAGCCGGTGAGTGAATAAGGTTCGGTCGTGCATTAATGTTGCGTAAAGAAAAGAATGATGGCGCGCAAGATGCGCCAATCTTTCGCGTTAATGTTTTCTGTATTTTATAGACATGCTCATTTTTAATTTATTTGCCTGAGAGGATTAGTTTTTATTTTGGGCTAATTTTACAGCAACACCTTTAACACTCACGTTCACGGTGGTAGAGTTGTGAGCGGTCAAGTAACTGGAGGAATCGTCGTTCTAGGAGACTATCATGCTGCTGGGTAAGAAAAAGGATTGAGGAGTTGCGTATTCATATCATGTTACGTCTTTTAAGCATGAATTAATTTTCACTAATAGCAAAGAGCACTGTTGTAACTCGCTGAAATTTTCTAGAGAGATTTCATTTGTCGGCCCTGTGAGTATGCGTCGCTAGAACTGATGATCAGCGCGAAATTTAAACTCCAGTCTTGGAATTAACAATGTCAAATTTCCTCAGGAACTGTTAGTGCTAGAATTATTTAGCCCGTTACATCCTCAATACTGATTAATTTCAGTTCGAGAACAGCCTCATAGTCAAAGAAAAATATGCATACAATATTGTTTTATAATTTAACGAGAGATCACTTAGACTTAACTCTTGTGTACAAAACCTGAATACTCTAACTTATACTGGTAAATCAATAAATAATGTATATATCTGACAATATATTATAATCAATGTGATTGCCTAATTATTTTGAGATGGCTTTAGATAGATTAATTTGAAATTTTGAATCTATTAAATAATTGAATTTAGCCAACCTGCCACAACTGCCTCGTCTGGTTCATCGCAATTAAGCACTGAAGACTGGCAAAAAAAGTTGGAAACGTAAGTATTGCGCCGAGCTAAATAACAAGAAATCATGGTCCTCTTCCATAACGCTTATAACTGTTTTGATGCTTTTAATATGTCTCACTTTTTTAGAAAGCTTGTCCAAAATGAAACATTAACGGAAGGCAGCGATTTCTTATCTTGATATGGTGATCATTTAAAAAAATTGCATTTATTTCCTGCAATCACTGACACATTTTAGGCAGTTTCTGGTTCTCTTCTTAGGTAATTAGCAGGTAACGGAATCAATCAATAGAAGTCTTAACGTTTCAATTAACTGTCTGATCACGTAGAGCGCGTGAGCCGAATGAGTTATTATAGATATCTGAAATGCACTCTTACAAAATATTTATTGTGCGGGATGAGTATTAGTCGTTGATCGGCAACTATTAGTAAACTGAATGAGCATACACTGCTGTTCAAAAATTTGGAACTGGCTATTTTCAATTTTTGTGGATATAATCCATTAAATTTTTTAAAATTTTTAAAAAATTGATTTGATTTTTTTTTCATAAGCTTACTTTGTTGTGGATAAAAGCCGCATTCCGTAACTTTTCGTGAACACACTAAACTCACTCGTTCCAAATTTTCGAACATCAGTGTAGATTATTTTACTAAAAGATGTAAAAGATTGATCAAGCATTAAACTTACAGTAATGAGCTGATCTTTTAGTACTCCTAGCTTGATATTGCTCCTACTTGTATATTCTCATTTATCGCTCTTCATCAAAACTGCAGGCTGAGCTTGATTGAATTTTAGAGTGCAGACGACTTTGAAAAAGATGTACATGGAAACTTTTAAGAAAACAAATCCTTTCTCTTTACCATTCACATTTGACATTGAAAATACATGGGTTTCACTGGCGCTTCGAGAAGAACGGAATCATTCGCACGCAACAGAAAGTCATGCAGAGTTGCTGAAAAATGCATTTGCAAAAGAGAAAATGCTAATTATTGAAGGTAAACCGGCAACTGGGAAATCATCTCTCATGCGACGACTGGCTTACGAATGGGCAAAAGGAAATTATGAACTTTCCCACTTCGATATAGTTGCATATGCTGAGTTTCGCGAAGTGCGCGAAAAAACATTTGAGAGCATTGCAGATTTAGTGCTCGAGTTCACCAAGGGTTATATTGAAGATGAAGAATTCACAGAACTGAAATCACTTTTAAGCGATAGAAACTACTGTAAAAAGCAAGAAATTTTATTACTGCTAGATGGATATGATGAATCGTCCTTAGATAAACATTGCAGCGAACTGACCACTTATTTGACATCAAGTAAAATCAAAAAAGAACTTTTGTTTAACATTGTCCTGACAACAAGACCAGGTTATTTGTCAGTGCATCGTGGAAAGGAAGGAAGACATATTTTTGCTGACGTGCTGGGATTTATAACAGAAGAACAAAAAGAAACATACATATCCAGTCATTTTTCTAATACACCACAGAATGAAAGGCAGAGGAATATTGAAGCAATCTGCAATTTGCTCAGCAGAAACAAAAATTTGAATAATCTTGCTGAAACACCTTTGTTTTTAACTTTCATTTGCCTCATTCACGAAAAACTTGTTGTCGGAACATTATTTGAATTATACTTAAATATAATTTGGTGGCTATTCGATCGCTATCAGAAGGACCATTTAGATTTCGACGTGGCAGAACTTAGTGGCTTTGTTCCAAAGGCTACCAGAAGAAAATTGGATAAATTTCAAAAGATAGAGCAACATTTCACAGAATTTCCTGTCCTCAAAAATATTGGAAAAATGAGCTTTGCAGAGTATACCTCAAATGTCTTTTTCGATGATCATTTGGATAAGTACGAAATCGACGAAATTACTCTTTCCATTGGTCTGCTGGTGAAAAGTGAAAGAACTGATGAATTAAGACATAGAATAACAGAATATATGTTCCCACATCGAACTATTCAAGAATTTCTTGCTGGAGGCGTTTATTACTTTTGGAATGAAACGGAGATCGAATCTTCAAATGCATCTTTGGCCACTGAAATGTTTAATAGTTCGTTTGCAATAAATCCATATGAAGTTGGTGAAATAAAAGCATCTCGCACTATGAATGAGTTAGAAAAGTTTACTTGGACAACAGCACAGTTAAAAGATGCAAGATATCTGGACAGTTCTGCTCGATTTTTTCGGCAGTATAAAGCTGTCACAGTGGACATGAGCGTGTGCAATCAGCCATATAACTTACAAGAAACTCCATTGAACAAATACTTGCACTACTGCATCAACACAACTATGGTTCATTTCACCAAATCGGATGGAATATTCCGTGGAACAGATCCTCTTAACTTAGAATATATGAATTTACTTGAGTCCACCACTTTTAGTGGCAATGGCGAAATGGAATCGCCGAAGAAGACTGAATGTAATCAAAAACCGCTTAAAAATATATTAATTATATCTCCGAAGAATAATATTCGAGATGTCACTTTTAGCGAGTATAAATTTCCATCCGAAGATTGCTTTACTTCAACAATGCAGCAGCTCAACAGAAATTTATCACCAACTGCAACTATATCCTTACGCTCAGTGGCCATCTCGTGTACTGAGTTTGACTTAATTTTAAATCATTATGCAAGCATTCCGCAGCCGCCGTCTAATATGTCTTCGACTGCTGAAATTCATCCAGAGGCATACCAAACAGCTGAAAAAAAATTAGGTAGAGTACTTGAATGCTGCAGAGATAAGATAATTGGACACCTTGATATTATACTAAGAAAGCTGCCGGAATTGTCTTTTTCTCATTCTCCAACTACGAATTCTATAAGTGCAATATCGTTTACTTCATTCACTTTTACAAAAAACGAAACAGTAGCAACAATATTAAATCGACTACCAACTTTAAGAAGCATAAGATTTGTAAATTGCAAATTTGCACAAAATGAGTGTTCATCAATTTGTTCAATAATCAGTCAAAGTACTGTTCTAGATATAAGTTTATGTGACACGATATTCGAAGACGAGCAACATTTTCTCGATTTTTATGTTGCAATGAAAAGTTGCGGCAACATTACGCGTCTTCAAGTTTTAAACGATAATCTTCCAGAGCGCGAAGACATTCAAAATCATTCGAATCGGTCTGTTTTTGATGCAACAGAGATATTCAAGGATTTAGTCCAAAACATGAATTCTTTAGAAGAGCTTTTTGTTCGTATTAGAGATGCTGCTCAAGAATCAAGCTCAAGGAATGATGGAAGTCGTAGAACTAGGTATATCATCGATTCCAAGTCCGTTATGGACGCCGGTCTTTGCCGAAACAGTACATTTTCCTGTAACGTTGTGTGAAAATATTTCGTGCTATCGCACATTGCTTTTAAATTAGAGGATGAATTATAGTCCCGTTGCAGAATATTAGTCAACTCTCAAGCGCGCAACACGATCAACAAAAAATCAACGAAAATTTTGCTCGTCTCTCAAATTCAAACACGTGAACTTAATTTAAAAGTACTGTTAATCGCCTCGTTTTGAAGGACCTGCAAGTTATTAAGGAGCGCATTTTGAATCTAGCACCTCTTACACGTTCCATTTTTCAATGTTTTATTGCGAAGAGATTTTTGTGCTCGCGCTTTGAACACAAAATTGTCATAGCAGCGTCCACTCGCGGCGAATGTTGAAAACTATTAGCGCAAGGCAATTTTAGCAGAATATAAACAGCGTTAATATGCACATGATACATGAGAAGAGTTGGGACCTTGTTACGATTATCCTTGATGCATATGACTGCTATGAGATCCAAACAGCTGGAAGCGTACACATATATTGCACATACTCACGATCTTTGTGAATTCATATAATGGATGTGAACGAAATGCAAACGGAAACTGATTATTTTTGGCGCACAAATCCGAATATAGCAAAAAATAAAGTATATTTGCGTAAAAAAATTACACATCTAACAAGTTTCAATAATACATTGTCGCCGCAACAATAAGTAATAGTATTTCAAATCGACTTTTCGACTACCATAAAAAAATGCGCGCGTGTGGTGAAGTAATCGAGAACGAGACAGAGCGCTACCGCTCTCTCCTGGTGCATATCGCAAGAAAAAGGACGATGGATGCAAGAAGCAAAATGCTTGCAATGGACGCTTATAACATTTTCGGTGTTGATCATCTACGTGAATTGGACATCACACATGCTTAGGTAAAAAATCGTGTGCAAGACATTTGAAATAAGCGGCAAATAAAATTCTAAAAGCGTTTGTCCAACATAACGCTAACAGCCTTAACGTTTAAAATTGCAAGAATGCTGCATCTTTATCTCTCCTTCCTCTCAATATGAAAAATAATAATCGTGACAGCAGTTCTTTTATTGCAAAATTAGGATGTGCCAATGAGTTATTTGTTTACAAACGTTTAATTCGTGAAAGAGTTACAGAACGTAATACGAACGATTACGGTTGTCTGTTCGTTCGGACGTAGGCTTGCGGCGGAACAGAAGGTGGCGTAGGTGGGTATACCGCCGGTCGGTCTCGTCGAACTATTGGAGGCGCGTTTGTCAGGAATGAATTTCCCTGAACTGCTGGGGGTGGCGTATATATCACGGATCGGCCTCTATGAGCTGGTGGGGGTGGCGTGTTTGTGTCGAATTGATCCCGGTATAATGACGGAGTATAGTGCGCGTGGAATTGCGCGTTCTGATCATATCGGTTATTGGCAAGCCGCTGTAGTGCTTGCGGTTGCCATTGTTCAAAATGTTGATCAGGTTGTTTTTGTTGGCGCTCTTCAAGGTATTGTAGTTGACGACGATAGTCGAAGCTGTCGTCGTTTCCTGATGATGCGTCATACCCTGCTGCGGGTGCTCTATAGGTAAAATTGAATCAAAGTAGCAGTCACTTATTTAAACGATAATAGATGTTAGCTATTCTTATAGCTCCGGAAATGACAAGTACAAAAAGTCTGTGTTTCCATGATTTTCATTATATTAGTATGTTATAAAAGCAAAACTAGTCGGAAAGTTTATAGAGGCACCTAACAGAGTTACGGATTCAAATTTAATAACTGAATGAATTCTTAACCAACTATAAACGAGCTGCGATGCGAGCAAGGAATATTCGTTACCTTTGCTGGAGAAGTTCCCACAGCGATGTCTGACAAGTTTTCCTTAATGCCTCAACGAACTTTCCAAACGCATGCTCTCCACGATCTTTCAAAATTCTTAGCAGCTCGCGGTTTCGCTCTTCCGCGTTCGACTTTTTCTGAGAAGAATATCGATAATATGAACTGACAACAATGCTCACATACGTCTAAATATCCTGATTTTCAGGATAATGTTTTTGGATTACTCATCTCCATTCGTACTATTACATACTCTGTGCGCGTTTGAAAATACCATGCATTCGCGACATGAATCAATCAAACTCAGTGTTACGAACTTATAGTATTAGGGTCCCACGGTATTTTCGTGCGCTAGCTTGCCATTCGAGACTCAAGTGTTCGCGCCCCAAAGGTTCATGAGATGAAGATAACTGTAATGTTTTCAAAAGCCTAAAAAGCGCTTGGCGTTAGATTTATATTAAAAAATCAAATGCAAGTAACAGAACTGAAACATTTTCAATGGTAATTTCTTTTGATCTAAATTAATTATGTAACTTGAACCGTTCACGATTGCTTTCGATCCCCAATCCATCAATGATGTTGATCCTATGAGAGACAGTGTTTAATTACTAAACCCCTTTCTATAAGCGCTTTTTGATTCTCTCTTGTTTTGCAAAACAAAACTGAAATTATTATAACCCACGATGCATAAATGTAACAATAAAATAACTTCTTTTCTGTCTGCAGTCACTTCCTCCGAGACGGACTTGCAAAATCAATCTTATTAAAGCCCTATATTTGAGATAACACTCCTCGAAACGAACAGGCGTATACCAGGATTTCGTTTGCATGATGATCGAGGAGAATACCGGATGCAATCAGCTCGTCAACAACTTTATCCGGTTGCATATCTTTGACGAGTTCCACACGGTGTGTATTCAGTAGTGTACTATGCTTGTGATCCATTTTCGGTGTTCAATCTGAAGAAAAAGAAATCAAACAAAAACTTTATTAGATAGAATTTGAATTAAATTCGAAAATGCAAAAATATCACCTATACATTACTTATGCAGTGTAACGAAAGGGTAGAGTGTAATGTGCTTACTACAGTACCGTCCAACGTCCCCTAAGGCCAGAAGATAGCCGCCAAATAAATTACCGAGCCAAAATATATGAATTTAGATGACTTCAAGCTCCGAAACATCGCAGTTTGTAGTTGGAACGCGGCTGATGAGAACAATATCTAAGCTCAGTGATGCTTTGATGTCAGAGAATGAACAAATTTAACTCCAAGAGAGCACATCTCCTGCAACTTTGCAAATCAAGAAATACACAAAAAATAAGAAAGCATTCAAATATCGCACAGTTAATATTCTTTTCTGTTTCATAGCTTTTAAATTCGAAAAGTATTAATCTTTGATCTTTTTATCTTTTAGCTTACATAGGATTCCGTTTACCGTTTATAATTTTCGAACCCAGCCGTGTAGCTGGCAGCAGCTACACGCCGGTCCCAAGCCCGGATAAATTGGGGAGGGGTGGGGAAAGCAACGGCAAACTACCCCACTATTACTGCCGAAATACTCTACTCTATATATTTTTCACTTTCTTAAAAAACATTTCAAACACTATGCCTGTATAATTTGTAGATATTATCGAGACTTTAATGTGTGCATAGCAGCAATTTGGTAGCATGACTGCTTTGCGATTTGTTACCAGTTGGATAATAAATTACTAAAAAGTTTTACTACTGACACGTTAAAGAAAAACGGTTTTATCTTTACCTTCTTGAGAGCTGTAATAAGTCGCGCTGTTAGTAGCGCCCTGTGTTACATAACGCAGTTAGTAACAATTCAGTTGTACGCTGTACGCGATGCTTAAAAAGTGCTGACTATAAATGTCGCGTAAGCTTTAAATGAGACTCTCGCTTACGCTGCTTGCGATAAGGCAAGTTGGAGCACTGACGATGTTACCTTTACCGCGTTTATTACGTCTTACGTGAAAAGGGACGTTCGCGGGAGTTAGCGTCGATCAACTAAATAAAATAATAAAACCGTAAACTTACAGATTTTTGAAAATTTTTATTGATAAAAAACAATAAAATGGTTTTCATAATCCTTGCTTCGAGGCAGAAAATGAATCAGGATTCAAACAAGCTATAAATGGGACTTGGAGTACGCTTGCATATTCACAGATTTAGTCTGTCGACCTTCGTCTGTATTTCTGTAATCTCTTGGATTTGCTTTGCGCGGTGCTAAGCGTTGCACACAGCAGAAGTCAAGTCAATGAGCATGTGAGACTTTGATAGTCGTTGATATTTCATTCCTTTTCTAGTGAACAGTCGAGGAAAGTTAATATGAACAAGCCAGCAGATTTTTAAAGGAAATTTGTAGATTTTCCAAGCAAATCAGCCGAGCGCGGTAGCGCTCGGCCTCGTTCCTATTTACTTTTGTACGCGCGCGTATTTTCGTAATCGGTTTTCAAGTGATAACTCGCGAACCGCTGGACAGAATTTGACGTTCTATAGCTCAAAAGATCGGTCACACTGGTGCACATCTATCAACGAAAAAAATCGGAATGAAATTTGATCGTTTTCTCGTTATTCTCAAATTTTCGTGGTCTGGCTGCCTGGCTGGCCGGCTGGCTGCGCACGTTTGAATTCGCGCCGACTCTCTCTCTCATTGCGCTATTGGACACATTTTTGTTACCAAGCAACAGAAACCGATCTTTACTCGATTTAAGCGACCCTAATCCAATTTTGCTGTACCACAGAGAGTCGAAGCGTATTGGGTCTCTAAAGGATTAGCTACCGTATAGCTGCGTATCGGACTGGTGCGCATCGGGTGACTCTCGCATTAAAATCTCGAAGCGGACAATATTCCAGAGTGTTTAACATACGGGTTGTCATGGGAACGCGGAAGAGCTTTGAGGAAGAGAGAGATCAGCTGGTTCGGACAGCCAGGCACAACGCTACTTGGGACGTGCCTGATTGCCGCTGGCTCACCATTTGGCCGCGTCGCGTGCTTTGCCGCGCATGTTGACAAAGAGAAGAAAATATTGTGACATTTTTTAAGGTACTTGATGCTAGTGAAGGTGGGACGAATTAGAAGAGGAAATGCCAATTATAACACCTCGCGGTCAATGGAAGAGCGTCGAGGTGCCGGGCGATTTGGCCGCGGGCGACAAGAACTTTGCCTTTCTGTGCGGCTTTGAAGAGATCTCAGCAGAGGACTATAGAGCTGGGAAGGAGACGGCGAAGCCGAAGAAGGGAAAGAAGGGGGCAAAGTCGGAAGATAAAAATGGAAAGAAGAAGAAAAAGATGAGTCAGGATTTGCCATCTTCTGATGACGACGACGACGTAGAAGATCAGCAAGACGAGACGATGAAGGTAGATTGATGCTTGAAGAAGAGTCTGTTGATCTGTATCGCTCGTGAAATTTGTCGTTACATTGTTGACGCTTAGCTGAGATTTGTTTAACGTCGTAGTTTTTCAACGCGGAAACTGAGAGAGTGGGAAATGGGGGCCGCTATCGAGTAGTTCAAACTTGATTACTCTAAAACGGCCGGCACTAAAGTCAATCGAATATTCTCGTTTGTTTAGGAACATACTGTTGCAAGCAAAGGTGAAGAGAAGCCAGCGAAAAAGCGGCGCGCAAAAAAGCCGAAAGCTAAGAAGAAAGCAACCGCAAAGGCACCTGTCGTCGACTCTATTCCCGTTTTGACCCAGGCTGTTGCATCTAATTCCACTGCTAACAGAAAACGAAAAATTTCGGTTGAAAGTGAAACAAGTGAAGGATCGGTTTCTTCCGAAGCAGTAGATTCGTCTTCCTTAGATATAGGTAGAGTTTCACAATTTTGCTGCTCTGACATATCCGCTAAGCTGCCAAGTTATCCTATAATTTTTGGTAATTTAAACAGTTCGTTTGTCAAAAATGTAATGGCTGGGTGGTTTAATTGTGATTTTTTGTAAATTTCGCCATAAACAATAAGCACTCAAAAAAAGTGGGATTTAGAAATTTAAAAAGAATGTTAAATGTCCATAATTTTCGATGTATATCGCCATTTATTATAATTGTTCTCTCTTTCATCATATTTCCCAACCCTTAAGTTCTATTTCGTCAAAAATTAGCAATTTAAATGAATACAGAGATGATGAAATGGAGTACAAGAATTACGAAATATAATGCAACAGTGACGAATCACACTGAAGGTCGTCACCTCAATTCGTCACTCGCGCATAACGAATCAAATGCGCGAGTGACGAATTGAGGTGCGCGAGTAACGAACTCAAATGAATGAGTGACTAAATGATATGCGGGAGTGGCGAATTGAGGTGACCGACAGTGTATGACGACTGTCGGTTAATGTTTGACTAGACGATCATATTTGCAGATATGTCGGCGTGGATCGATCTGTATCTCCCTAACGAGATAATGAAGGCGCTGACTGATCTGAAATTCACCGAGCCAACAGCAATTCAGCGACTTGTCTGTCCCGCTGCTATTCGCGACAAACTCGACATTCTTGGCGCCGCCGAAACCGTGAGTGTTCTTTGAGCTGCTATACTGCTTTTTTTAACTTGAACTATTGAAGGTCGCTTGTTGCACCAAAGAAAGCGCTTTCTATTTATACCATTTTACTCTAAATTGAACATTTTTTACAGAAAAATATTTACCAAATTAGATTGAGCACTGTGTTGAATATGTTTTTGGGAAAGTAAACAATTTCAGGCGGAAATGATACACTTAGACAAGGCCGTTCTTTTAGATAGAAGATTTAAGCTATATCATATGGTCTGAAATTGGCTATCGACTCACAATTAATGTTAAAGCGCTGGCATTATCATGTTCAATCTCCGGTGAAGAATTGCCAACAAATCAATTCCTTTATATGGCATTGTATTAAAATAATATTTTTCAGGGAAGCGGCAAGACGCTAGCTTTCGGCATTCCGATCGTCGCGAGACTTCTGGAAAGTGTGCCAGATTCAAAATGTCTACGGGCGCTCGTTCTGGCTCCTACGCGAGAGTTGGCTGTTCAAGTTAAAAATCACATCACCACTCTCATTAAATACACCGATTTAAAGGTATTTTTGTTATAACAGTTTATTTATTAACTCTTATTCATTGTACAAGCTGTAGAAATCGTTTTTGCAGAAAATGGGAGGGGGTGGACAGAAAACGATTGTTTGAGCATAGGCAGTATAGTCTGTCATTTAGGCTGCTCACGCAACTTGTTGCTAAACGCGATGTCGCACTGAAAGGCGTTGGCGGTAGCTGATAACGTTTTCCTTCTTTAGATTACGTCGATCGTCGGAGGTCTGAGTCAGCAGAAGCAGGAACGACTGATAAAGACGCGGCCAGACATACTGGTCGCCACACCCGGACGCCTGTGGGCCCTTATGGATAATGTATGGCGAACTTAAAAATTCAATTAAGCAAATGAATCGTTGAAACTTTGCGCCGGTTTCATGTAGCGTGCTTTAGCTAGAGTATGCGATGTGAAACCGACTCTTTAGTGGCTGTTTTATTCCGTTGCGAATTGATATTCGTGCTAGTGTTGGAGCTCGAATGTTTTGCAAGCTTCCATTATGTCACGTATTGTATAGGTGGAATTTAAACTTTGATCGCTGTGGTGGGATGGCGAGAAAGCTATAATGGATTCTTTGCGATTGCGTATTATTAGCCGCAACGAGCAGTACTGTTGTACGAAGAAATCGTACTATTAGAAACATATGCAATATATTGCGCAATTTTCTTTTAAAATACAACAAATTTTCGCTTGGAGTGAAAGAGAATTTCCAGCGTGAATTAAGATAAATATTCTCTCTTTGTCATTTAGTAATTTGCACACTTTAGGCCGATCCATCGAGCTACTTGGGCGACTTGTCTCAGTTGCAATGTCTGGTCATCGACGAAACAGATAGGATGGTGGAGAAAGGCCACTTTGAAGAATTGACTTATATTCTCGACCGAATTCAAAGGTAATGCATCTTGAGATGAAGATATCTTTGGGGTATTTGCTAGCATTCGTGAATTTGAACTGGCTGAGAATTGCGCCTTTTTAAGACTAAGTTACAACTAGTGTAGCTATTTAAATCATGCTGCCAATACCTCTTACTCATGGATAGATTAGATAATTTGTCATGAAATTTGTAAAAATGCGCATATGGCCGAATGCCGATTGACTCTTATTCCTTGAATTGGCAAAGCTGCAAGTGCAATTAGCTATTAGAGAGACAGATGTTTGTTTCAGTCAAGCACCGGAAAAGAAACAAACAATGGTGTTTTCGGCAACGCTCACTTATGTCCATCCGGCGCCCAAGCGCCTAAATTCTCAACAGTCGCAGCAGATGACTCCGGAAGAGAAAATCGGTAAGAATGGCTCAGATTTTTAATCAGTTGGACAAAGTTTGAAAAAGAAGTAACGGTGCTCAATTTTTCTCGTTCTCTATCTTAATTTGTCTTTCTGGCTCGCGTCACAATTCTTTGATCGGTTCGTTGGTGTCTTCCTCTGTTGAATAAGAAATAATATCCCCTCACTTGAACGCCACAACGAGGAAACTGAGCGCGATTAGGAATTTATTGAATTTGCTCTCTTCACCCGCGCAAACTACTGTTCGCACCTGAGTTTTGCAATAGGATCAGGCTTAGGTAGGTTTAGATATGAACTAATAAAATAGCGTGCATGTTTCTTTGTAATCTTTAGCCCTCCATTTACAATAATCCCACCCTTTTTAGAGCGACTAATCGAGATCGCCAATTTGCGGAAGCAGCGTAAAGTATTCGACCTGACGCGTTCGTTTGGAACCGCCGAAACATTGATAGAAACTCGACTGAACTGCGATGGACTCGCTGAGAAGGTGAGCGTTTGCTCTATTTTCATGCGCTTTCGTTGCTTTGTGTCTTGCTGACTGTTAGTTTGATGTTATGAAGCGGAATCGATGCGCGTGTTATTGCACTCTTATTATTGCTGCTCGTCGAAGAGCGTTAATTCTTCAGAAATAGAATTTGCAGCTGAAGAGCTTTTCATTCAAATGATTCCAGCTGAGACGATGTACGTGTAAAAAGAATGAGACGATTGGAAAGGGAAAGAGTAGTTAATGTATGGAGAAGGCAGAGGAACATATTGAATTATTTTCAGGATAGCAATGTGTACTACTTGTTGACACGTCATCCCGGAAGGACACTGATCTTCACGAATTCGGTCGACGCCGCCCGCCGCCTGCACGGTCTGCTCGTCTGTCTGAACATCAACCCTCAGCCAATGGTTCTTCACGCGAAGATGCACCAGAAACAGCGACTCAAGAACCTCGAAAGATTCGCCGGTTAGTTTTCGACTGTTTTTCATGCTGTGCTAATAAACAACTGGTTCATTGATTAAAAATGCATTTCTATAATGAATGCAAGTATAAAGTGTTATATGAGGGCAAGCATGAATATTTTAAACTTTAAAATATTTATAGAAACGCCAAACTCAGTGTTATTGGCAACGGACGTGGCTGCGCGCGGATTGGACATTCGCGGTATCGAACACGTTATTCACTATCAGGTTCCGAAGACTGCAGAGGTGCGCTCTTTAAACGATGCCTTTAGAATATTTTATTGACTCTTGACGTTAGTAATGTCAGTTTTTCCCCACTTTCTACAAGTTTCTCACCATTTTCTACAAATAGCGCATCGAACAGTTGCCGCAAAGATGGGACTGTGTTATCGAAAGAGAGAAAGAGCATTATTGTTTTGCTAAAGTTCCACGAATATTGTGTAACAATTGTTTCAGATATTAAAATAAAACGATATTACTTATGTCACAACGCAATATGTTAATGCATTGGTTTATTAAATTTTGGCAAACCACTTTGGAATGGTTGTTGTTGCAGGTGTATGTGCACAGAAGTGGGCGCACCGGCCGAGCCGCCCATCAAGGACTCACTGTGCTGCTGGTCGATCCACAGGACGCTCAGTTCTATCGACGAATTTGCAGAAACCTCAATCGAGGTGAGATTACGCTATTTGTACTATTATCACAATTTGCCGATCATTCACAAGAAATATTTTACCGAATACGGCGAATTGCTTGGAGTGTCAATAGCGCGTTTATCTAGCAATTCACCCACATAATAATTAATGAAACGCGTTCTATTGTTGATAAAAAACGGCGTTCAAGCACCGAAAAGCTAACTTATCTTTGCCAATTACGGTGACTGGCGAGATTTCCTGTTACTGACTGAAAAGCTGTAACGATAAAGCTCGCAGGTTCTCGGCAAAGTTTTTATCTTGTCTTTCAGAAAAAGACCTGCCGATTTTCCCGATTGATTCGCCGAATCTTATGAATGCGCTAAAGGCTCGAATGGCGCTCGCCACCGAAGTCGAATCCCTCGACCACCGCATGCATAAGGTTGGAACTAATTCCTTTCCATTAAGCGTTCGATTAATTTTGCTGCTTAGGTGACGTCACGCGAAACTTGGTTCGAAAGGAGTGCGCGCGAAGCGGACTTGCACATGGACGACGTTGATCGGTTAGTTGGAAGTTGATCATTGTTGGGACTCTGCTTTATTATTACTGTGGAAATGGGATAAGCGCACTCTGATTAAGTGTACACGATTTGCAAGCCCAATGCGCAACTAATCAGTTGATTCCCTCCCGGATAAGTGTACAAAATGTTCTTGCCCGGTCGATGTGCGCTTAAGCGGAATTCACTGCACTTCTTTTGCCTTAAATCACAATCAGTTCTTGATTGATATGCGCTATAAAAGTTGCACGGCCAACAGTTGTCAAATTTTGAAGCGGTTTGCTCGCTGCAGAGTTTGCTTTTATCATTACTGGAGAAGTAAATGGTAGCATCTTTAATGGATTTAACGAATTGAATAAATAGGAATTAAATTTAATCTTGTTGATTGAATTAAAGGAAACTTTTGCAGGAAGCGCGAGCGTGACGCGTCTGCCGAGGAAGTGATAGACA